>VUQS01006744.1:9351-32372 GCA_015108495.1 Heterochromis multidens
CCCCCAAAACTCCATCCCCACAGAGACTGTGTCTGGTCCTAGACCACCAAAAAACAAACCAAAACCAGCAATATAAAAATTCACACACACACACACACACACACACACACACACACACACATACACATATGAAGTCAGAAGTCAGAACAACCCATGGAAACCTGACCATGCAGTTCATTTTCAATCCAGTAGATCCCCAATTAGAAGTGTTGACTGGCACTGGCTGTACATCAGAGCCTGATCAGGACTGACTTTTAGTGGCCAACATTAATACCAATTTCTAGTCATCAAAAATTATACACACACACACACATATATATATATATATATATATATGAAACACATTGTTCAGCTGAGGTGTATACTCTGCTACATGTGCTGCAGACAACGAACTTGTGCCATGCCACAGCTTGTGTGATGACTCTATTAAAAAACAAAAAGAAAAAAAATCTATTGGCGCTTATCACAGAACATATGGCGATACTTATATGTGTGATAAGCTAATATTGCCTATCTAGCTCTAATGTAAATAACACATACTACACCAAACACCCACATGAAAGCAAATGAATGACTACAAAACTTACATTACTGTGATATTACCTGTTTTTTTTCTGTTGTATGTCCAACCAACCTGTGTGAGAAGTCCCACCTCACAGCATAAATTCTGCAAATATATGTGTAGTGCATTTATGTAATAGCATTTTCTTTGTACAACCTCTTCTACAAAATGTAACTTCTGACGTAACTTCTCATCCTATCAAATACCCCACTCTCCTGAAGTGATTTAAACACGGTGTCCTGTCCACACAGGCATAATTATTAAAACAAATACTGCTCATTGAGTCACAGAAAAGCTAAACACAATTAGCTGTTTTTGTTGGAATTGCTGCATGAGATTAGTTGGATCCATAAAATGTTTACTCATCATTGTGCCAGTGAAGCTGCAATGCATTAAAACCTACACACAAAACCAAAAGGACAAATAAATCCCTTGTACGGTAAACAACCAGCTAGGATAGAACAGAGTAAACAATGCTTGAATAGCACTTAGCTCAAGGTTTTGAAATAGTCTGAAATCATGTGTTTTCTATTACAGATTGGATGTGTAGCAGAGTATATTTGTTTTATTTTTATTTTTTAAGAGCACGCCTGCTTTGGCATCAATGTAATGTGTCTGTGTTTATGTATTTTAATACTTACGTTTACGTACTGACTGAGATGTTTCCGGTTTGGTAATAAATGTATTCATCATGCAATATTTTATTTAGAAAAAGTATTACAAAGAAAAGAAAAAAAAAAACAAAACACTGATCCAGTGCTCAGTAATACAGTTTGTTATTTAAATGTAGCTGATTCATGATTGGCCATGACTGATCATGGGTTTCTGGATTGAGGGGATCAGAGAAGATCAAAGATTTTTGGATGTGAAGTAATAAAAGATGACTGGCTTTCTGAATCTTGGATGTGTTAGGAGTGACAGAGCAAAAAGTTGCTCTTCCTCAGATCCCCATCAATATGAATGTTTCTGAATAACAAGCTAAGTTTTCACTTGGCAGAAGATTTTTTCCCCCCTTCCGAACCCAGCTCTACTGGTCATAAAAAGACAGAAAGAGATTTGTCTCTTTTACCCTCCTCAAGGTACAAAGAAGGTAATGACATAAACAATTTAAAGGACAACTCTTTGGGGTTTGTGTCACTGTTTATGGTGTGTCAACAGGAGACAGGGGAGTGCTCTGTGGCTAGTATACATGAGTATCTCACAATGCAGCACTGTATTATAAATTTCAGCAAGCGAAAAGTTATGGACTGAGCTCCTGAGTGCATGGTTAAATGTGGCCATATCAAATGCATGGGAATACATTCTCCACCAAGAAATGTGACAACAGCAAATGGCTTAACAGATTTTTCTTCTGAGCTAGAGGGGCCAATAACTGTCACTTTAGTTTAGGCCCAGAGACTTTCAGCTCCCTGTGTCTGGTCAGTAATTTGTAGAGGGGAACTCCATATTATAGTGTTTTGTAATACAAAGATAATCCTCCCAGACCTGGTCTGGTGCTCTAACTGTGAACAGGTCCCTGAGGAATCCTGCCCTCTCTCTGAGAGGCACCTGTGTGTGTTAGGGGGAGGTAGGAGGTATCTAAATGTTGTTAGTATGAGGTATAACTGTTGTTCTGGGTTTTTGGTTAAAGGTAAAGGGTAGGTTAAGTTTGTGGGGTCTCATGTCCCTCAGCTCTTTCTAGCTCTCTTTACTGGTTTTGGCATTTATTAGGCTTTATGCTGTGCACTGGATCTTTATTGGGATTTATACTATGAAATGACCCAGACTGAATATCAGACCTAGGAAACTAAAAACTGCTCCCTTGGTCTTTTACCACTACTAACAACTCATTTTACTGTTTTTTCAGAAAATACTGGATATAATGATAGCCTGTCAAAATAAAAATCACAAGATATAAAGTGTTAGGTATGAAGAGTAAGAGAAACAAAACAAACAACAGCAATAATTGAAACATGTTTTGTGTGGTGGTCATTTCATACTTTATTATGGATTAAACTTTAAACTGGAGATTTTTTTTCTCTTTGTTCCCATAGACAGAAAGCTCACAATCACTTGCATTTCTGTTCCGTCATTTTTATTCTGCTTATGTGCAAACGTGCAAAACGAAATGATATGAAAAAGCAAAGAGAAAGAAAAACAAACACCGAGGATGAGAAGCAGGCGGAAGCCCGTAAAGCCTGGTGACCCGGGTCAACTCTCTCAGATACACATCACTAAGAGGGGCTATAAAAGTTCAAGAGGAGGTGTCTCTGTCGATCCAGAGAAAATAAACCCAAGCCTGACTATACAAGGACATCAGCATGAAACACACGGAGGCCCAGGCTGAGTAACAACAACAAGGACAAAATCTACATCCATCATTGAAGGGTAGATATGGTACGTCTTACATGGAGAAACACAATTTGCCCGTTTTGCAATCACACACATTTACAAGCACATGTGCTCCACACACATTGGAGAAAACATGTTTGCTTTCTCCAATGTGTGCATGATGTGTTCAGGTCCTACTACATGTCCCTAAGATGTTAGCCATAATAAGAGGTTAACCAGACATGACTTTGCTTTCATTTACAGAGGATATATCAGTGCACTTCATGCTCTACATGCCTAAACCAATATCCATACACACAGGCCAAAAAAGTACATAAAAAAAACTATATGACCAGATCTGTATACAAAAACCACAGGGACTCCTCCATACAGCCAGCATAAATAACCAGCAACACAGGCTGTTCATCATCACTTATTGGTGTATGTACATGCCGTGGGTTTGCCGGAACATGATTGGTCGGTACATTCATCAATCTGATAGTGATCAGTCCCATATAGGGGATATTAATCATTAGCTCTGCAGGGGCAAATGCATGGCACGGCAGATAGTGATTATTGATGGGTTAATCCCAAGTCCATGGTTTTGCATTCAGGCAACAGCCTCAGGGTCTATCATGCAAAATTTTTTTTTTTTATCGCTTTCTTATTAAGGCATGTTGGTAATATGCAGACAGTTAATGCAGCAGAGGGAAAATTAGGACAATTATGGTTAATGCACCATATTCATATCAATATACTAGTGCAGTTACCTGAAGCAGAGTACGAATTTGCAATTTTCAATACACTATAAGAAGGATTAAGAAATTTCCTGGTTCACTATAATATGACAGTGTCACTGATGGGAAAGTAGAATCCTATCCCCATCCTCTCAGTTTCTTATTTAATCTTTTCTCTCTCCAACCTTCCTTTCCTTTCTCTTGCTCCCTTTCTCCCTCCTGAAAGTGATGTTTTGCAGAAGTGCTTTTAAAAGCCCCTGAGGGTAAATAGTGCTCGAAAAGTAAACAGAAATGAGCTGACCTTGCCAGAGTTTTGGCTCTTGACAGCAGAGCTGCTTTAAGACTTCAAGCAGCAAGGGTCACAACTATAAACAAATCCATTCCAATGCCAGCAATACATACATACAGAGGGAAAGCAAACAAGTTCCTGCCAAAGGAACGTAATTAATGAAAACTCAAGAGAGATAATATGAAAGAAAAGAAGAAAAGGGATAGAGCCAGTGAAAAAAAATATAGAAGATAAGAGGGGGTGGTCTTCTCATGGCTACGGAGTATTACTAGTGAAGAAATGCAGGAGGAGGAGGAGGAGGAGGAGATGAAGCAATAACACTAGAGAACAGGGTGAAAAATTCCTCACCAGTGTATTTAAAGCCGGATGTGAGTCACCTCACCTGGCATCTGTTTTGGTTTAGCCAAAAGGTCAAAGTTCATGGTTCTTAGGTTCTTGCATATAGTACACAAAGGAATCTTAGCAGCTTTAACATTATACGGTGCAACTGAGCATCTAACAGTTCAGGCTCAAATCATTTTAGTAACTTGCATGGCCTATTTGGCTTCTACATTATTTTATTCAACCCCAGTCTGTAACTTTTGGCCAAGGATGGACCAAAAGGGGGACATGATGAGGAAATTACCCAAGCCAAAATGCATCAGGATTAATCTGATTAGGAAATTAAGAACTAAACCTACAATACTGTACCTCTTTTCTGCCTCCAAATTTGTCTTCAACCATTTGACCTTGACTCATCCGCTTGTTAATCCCCTACTGAGGAATGCAGAGAGTCAGCATCAACAGAAGGCAGAGGATCATGTCCACAACTCATTATTGATCTACAGCACATCTGTGCATGTAAAGGAAAAAAAAAAAAGAAACCAAAACTTACTAGAACCATGGTCACTAACAGGTCAATCAAGACATTTTCTGACAATCCTTCTTCTTTTGTTTAGAATTGGAGTTACAAATATAATTGCTTTTCTTCAATCTTAAACAGAAGCAAGAAATAAAGAAAAATCACAACAGAATGAGTGAACTAATTGAATATGGTACAATTATAATTTGTATACAACACTTCTTTGGAATGTGACTTTTGGGCTGAAGTGAAAGTGCTTACTAGTTACAAATGAGGATGAAACATCATCCTTATTTTTATGCACTTAAAAGGGTGCTTGGGTATTGTTACAAAAAGAGAGCATAGGTCACAAGGTGACTATGAAAACCAGGAAGCTAAAACACCTGGAAATGTAATTGCTGAGGCGCTGACAGATGTGTGTCTTACCAAAACTTCAATGATACATTAAATTCCTGTTACTCAATTGGACAGAAAAATGCTACTGTGCACAGCACCCAGGAATCTCATGCATGTCAGTAAGTAAAAGACATAGTGGACCTTCTTCATTTTTAGATCTACCTCTACCTGTGCTATAGTCCTAGGAGAATCCACTATTGCCAGTGTTGGATGCCCTGGATCGGGGCAGTCTATACAGATTGTGGTGTGTGTCTCCTCGGGGCAGTGTTTGTCATGTCAGAGAATCTTGTTATATACTCCAAGTTCCTCAGCCCTGTGATAAGTCATCGTTATAGCTGGCCAACCTGGCAACCCAGTGATAAGGGAGCCATGTTCAATCACAACGCCAGCCAATATTTCAAATTCCATATTGTTTGCCTGCGGTCGAAGTTCCCTCCCTCCAGCCTACATAGACACACACACACACACACACACACACATAAAGGACACCTTTTCTATTTTCATCTTCTTCTGTCTCTGCTGCTGTAACCCTCTCGCTGTCTTTCTGTCTGTCTCTCTCTCCCATCAGGGAATGCAAGGATGAGTGGTGTCTGTACCATGTGAGAACAGAGGAGGTTATGTTAACAGAGTGCAGAACCTGTCACGCCAGCTAGACATGTCCTTTACTGAGGAGGAAGAAGGATTATTCACAAGAAGAAAAAAAAACACTGCTCATGCTCAACTTTCTAAATATATACACAAGCTCAGAAGTAAACATTATTTGTTTTACAATCATTATACAGAAGACACATCAAACCTGTGCTGTTATAATATGTGTTTAATGCAGTTTAGTTAAAATCGCAATCACAAGTCAATAGGACACAAAATATAAATATCTTTGGTATAAAAGAAGCAAAGATACCCCACCACCACCTAAGTGCTCTGTAATCCACATTAAGTGAAGAAGGCTGCTTCTCTGAACTTAGACTGTGAGGACATGTGAGCATGCTTACAGGCCTTCTATAAACACTCCTACACACAGACTCTCCTCTGTTTAGTGGTTTTGAGGCTCCACCAAGAACCCTACCAACAACGAGGCATCAGGTGGGGTCTGACCATATCTGGTGTGGCAGGAAGTGGTCTCCGCTTGCTCTCATGAGCATCATCCACCTCAGCACGGTGTCCTCTAAACTTCTTGTGAGCGCTCTTCCTCTGTGTAACTCTCAGAAAAAAAAAAATTAAATAAAAAAAAAGCTGATGGGTTCGGCTTGGGAAAGCAATGGCTCCCGCGGCTGTGTTTATACAGCTTTAAGAGAAGGCAGTTTAGCAGGTGCATGACGATGTAAGTACAACCGCAATCCACCACTAAGAGGATTAAAAGCTAGGATGATATCTTTCTAGTAAATAACATTTTTCTGGAAAGAAAATACAGCAATAATGGAGCTCTTCTCATTCCCCTGGCTTCATCCTCTTTGCATTGGAAGACAAAAAGTAAGTGAGAGGGAGGGAGAGAATGAGTTTATATTGGCTGAAAAAAAACAGGTGTTAAGCCTCTCCAAACTGGTCTGTGTAATGGGGTTCTGTTTGGAGGGTGTGGAACTGGCGGATAAACAGCATGCTGGTCGATATATTTGCCTCTTTCTACTCTATAATCCTAACAGCGTTACCCAAAGAGTATGCATTATAAGCATCAGAAGCATCTCAAACATATACTAACTTCTCTCACATAGCCCCATTCAGGGACAAGCTAAGCTCCTGTGCTATATCGCTTTCCAAACTGGCAGGGATATGATACTCATAGCTAAGTAAATGGAGATGAATCATTGAGACAGAATTTCCATCATCTGAATGGGCCCTAGAATCATCACTGGAGCTTTCCAATGCTGACAAGTGTTGCCAGTGCCAGAAAATGCCATTATTTATCCCCATTTAAGCTGCTGCTTTAAGTTTGGTTGTGTTACAGACACCCAGGCATGGAAAACTGATCTCAGACTCTGTGGTCAATAGAGAGGTTATCTGCCTCTCACAGCGGGGCTGAGGCAACTCGTATCATAACAGTAGAACACCTGGCCCGAGTCTAACATGTATCCAGTTTGGCCTGTGATTCTTCTTGGGCCTCTCTCTTTCACTTTGCTTTTAATTTCTTAATTCCTTCAGAGCAGTGCCCCATGACTACCTGGGGGTCCTTCTTCTCTTGCCCACTCATAAAGAGAAAAGCAGTGGGTGTTTACACCTGCTAGGCCCCACTCAAAGCCTTGGGGTGGAGTTAGTGAACTGCCCACTCTCTCCTCCCTGCTCCTCCCTCTCCTATAGGAAACAATCAGCCTGTTACGAAGGCATCAATGGTTCTCCCAGCTGGAGTTTCCCTTTGGTTATTGAGTGCAGATAGGACGGCACTGCGCATTTGTGTGTGTGTGAGTGTGTGCATGTGCACAACCAGTGTTGTGATGAGCGCTGCTCAAAACACACTCCAAAACCCAAGTGGATGGGTGGGGCAGTGGACTCTTTTCCACCTCATATCACACAATGCAGCCAATTCTGTTGCCTGCTGAAGTGGAGAGAAGGAGGGTAAAGTCCTGGTCTTGAGTGGGTATGAACCCCTAGATCAGTGACCCAGTAGGACAATAGGGCCTCTCACAAACAGACCCCTTCACCAACCCTCCAACACAACTAAGTTAATCCCCTGAGCTGACCATCTTACCATTAGCACTGAAGTACAGAGTCAGCCTAATTGCGTACCAAAAAAGGCATGTTTCAAGTAGCAGCCAACCACCAGTAGAGCGACACACAAGTGCAACGTTGTTAGTGCTGTGATTTGTAATTGCAAAGTTATAATGTGGGTTTAACTCTCCTGGGAAAAAAAATAAAAAAATAAAAAATAAATAAAGCATGCTTTTTAAATAAGAGTAATTTTTCCAGGTATCCAACCAGAACCAAAGCTTTTACAATAATTTACACCTAGTATAAATTGGCGAATTGTTGTATTATGTTTAAGACTAGTCCTGGTGCCCTGGCACCAGGGATAGTGGCCAAAAAACAAAAATTGAAACATACTTGCAAAACCACATTAAGTTAACAGCATGAACACAAAGCTGTTTTTGTTTTTTTGTTTTTTTTTTACAAATAAAAAATACACAGAAAATCTATAATATTTGTTGGTAAGATACAAATTACACTAGGGTTGGGCATCAATGGAGCAATTTGTGCTCTTAGGGGAGCACTATCTACACTCTGTAATGCATGTGTGGTCTAAATAACACACAACAGGAGAAACAAACTTTATTATTTCCCACTTGAAGCATGAAGACAAAGACTAAGCTAGACTAGGCTATAAGGTACACCAACAGTGGATCCCTGGTCACATGAATGATTTAGCCTACTGACAACAAAAGTAGACAAATATCACTTGGATATTTCATATGGAATTACATTTGCCTAGCTCTTCTTTCTTTAACCTTTTTATTTTTTAAATATTAGGCCTATATTTCTAACTCGTTCAATCAGTTTACTGTTTCACTTCCACTCTTTGCCGTGCCCTTTCTTTCACAGTCAAACACACCCAGTGGAAAGAAAAAAAAGTTGAGGAGAAGAAGGATAACTAGTGTCCCTCCAAACACACAGTTACATTAAGCTCCAATTTAAAATCAAATCAAACACAGAAAGACCCTCCCTCTGCTTTCTCTTGTTTTGAGATGATGATGGATCATTGCAGCTGTTCCCCACACGTGCATTCATTTCAAAGAGGGCAGAGCATGAACTTGTGTTTGCGCTGCACACGTGTTGTTGATTATATGCGAAAATGCTGGCATGAAACTATATCAAGGTAAAATAAATTTAAAATGAATCCCATAATAATGATAATGCTGATTTAATGCATCATTAGGAAAATGAGCTAAAAATAATCACCTTAACTGGCAAGCTATTGCTGATCACTCTCACTGTTATCACTGTCATCTCCAAGATCCTTGTCAATCGGAATAACCCTATTGGGTCCCTGTTTTACACAGGCTCATACATATCAATAACACATTTTTTCACACATTTTTATGCCACACTTTTTTTCTTAGACACATAGCTCTAGTACTTTATCATGAATACAGAAACAGTATCTGTATAAAGAGAAAAGTAAGGGGAAAAACATTACATTTAGAAAAGCAATAATCTTATCAAATCCACGGAGGGCCATTACAAGACATCAGAACCTCTGCCAGCAGGGATACAGTTCGTACCAAGAGATCAGAAATCTTCTACTCTAGCCAAAGGGAAAAATTCAAAACAGTGCTACTGGGCTTTTTTTCAGTTTTAAAGAAACCTAAAATTACTGAAGAAACTTTCCAAAACTCAAATGTAGTCTGAACTTGCTCTGCAAGGAAATGATCACAATGAAAAATGCAACTTTAGCACCTCCTCATTCTGAAAACCACTGCATGATTTTCATCAGCATCAGCTACTACTTCAGCATTGAATGAAATAATACTCAAATGGAAAGTAAGAAAAGTTATCAAGAGTAGATAATTGCTATTAGAGCATCTGGTAACAGTTATTTTGTCTCTGTACTTTTGTGTTAAATACGTAATATGTCTGTTACAATTTTGATAAAGTGTTCGAATTCCTATGTTCAGTTACCAAAAATGAACGCCATTTGTCTGAACGGACTTTTAAAAAACCTTAAACACTGATTCACAGGGCATCAACTGCTGTAAAACTTGGCCCCAGTTAACATTTATCAGTTATTCTTCTGCATAAAGGTCGGTGCTTATTTCAGATTAGCCTTGTGAAACGGCACAACAAAGTGCACCCTTTTCCTCCCCTCTCATGCACCCTCTTAGCCCTTCTCCCTCCTTCTCCTTTACCTTCCAGAGTGACACAGTGCAGCGCTTTTATCCCAAAGGTTTCAAAGGTTCTCTTCTCCCTGAATACAAAACATTACTGCCTCTTGAACTTTTGATGGTGGCTGAAAAGCAAAAGAAAGTCAGAAACACTCTCTATAAAGACATCACAAGAAGCAGGGTTCAGGTGTAGTTCACCTGAACTCCATCCATATTCAAAAGGTTTTTCTCTTCCTCCCTCTAGCTAGCTTTTCCTGTCTACCTAATGCTACTGATGAGAGAAAGCCCTATTCAAAGGCTCATAAACACATGACGGAGATGTTGCTCTCTGGAAGATGGTCAGTAAAAGGGGCTTAGGCCAAAAAGGCAAGCCATAGGCCTGAAGGCCTCAGTGAAACAGCAAATGACCTTGTCTTCTTTCATTCTTAACTAATTATCTAAGGAAGCAGAAGATAAAGGTAATATGGATGGACTCTATGCATGAAGTCTCTCCATTTGTCACTGCTTTTGAGGCTGAGAAGCAAAAACTAGTAGGAAAGGATAATGTTTAGGGTCTTAGGATAAGCCATTGATTACTGTTTCCCATGTACTTTAATCAGCCTGTACTGACACTTTACCACTGCCAGAGAAGGACACCCCATTGTCTTGGAGATAGAAAACACAGAGTTTAGGGGGTCCATATGCCACACTAATTGTTTATTGACTGTTCACAGCGAGGAGGAAGATAATTAGGGTCATTAACTAGTGTAACTAAGCAGACACAAGTTGTCAATTCCAGATCCCACCAGGCTTGTTTGCTCTATTGTAACAAGCTGTGTAGGATAACCGGTGTCTTTCCATGGGAAAACAGCTGGAGAATGCATGGAAACACTTCTTTTCTGTTTTTATTATTCCTCCGCCTCCTCCATTCTTCCTCCTCCTTTTCATTCCTTTTTTTTTTGTTTATTTTTCCTCCTACGGAGAGGGTCATATGCATCCCCTCATTGGCCATCACGTACTTTTTACTCCTTTTTTTTGCCTCTGTTTCACTTTAGATGTTGACATGAAAACAAACATACTTGCACACAGTTCCATGTGAAATGTGAGGGGGATGATAAAAATGCACTTCATACACACTGGTCCGGGGATATGATCCTGGGGGGTTAAATAATATAACTTCAGTGTCAAAGGATGACGTGATTTGCCTATACACAAGGGCTGCTATCACATCTCAGTGCAATTAAACACTTCTAAACACAAAATGTTCTCACCCCTTCTCACCCTCACTGCAACTCTGTGAGCAATTTATGTAACAATATGGAAAAGTTCAGCAAAGGAGGTTCCTGCGAATTTCGAGGGAAGAAAAAACTCATCACCACCTCATCAGCCTTGGATAAACAACTTTTTGTCGTGTTTTGGAATCCTAGAACAGGCTGCTCTGATGGCTTGATAACCTTGAGTTTTGAGGTCAAGGCAGTCATGAAATATCTCAAGAGCAAAATGATCCATTGTGGTGTTTTACCTCACTCCCCTGCCATGTGTTTTAGATAATTATTTTTACCTTTTTACCATAATGTCAAGTTGGAATTTGTCAAATTAGCTGATATGTATTATTTAAATGCTGACTAACTTCTAAATGCAAAACTCAACTAAAAGCAAAAAGCTCTTTAAATGGGGAAATTCATTCCAGTTGCAATCATGTAGCTTGATGAGGAATGTTAGAAATTAAACATGTAAAGTGGCCTTTTAGGTTCACCTTTTCACTCTATGTTTCACCGTGACTAGGGATTCCTCTTCAAAGATAATGAGAAATAGTTCTACAGGCACATTTTCAATAAAAATAAAAATAAAAAAAACCCCAGCATGTTTGGATTTTCACTGGTGGAATTTGTATTAAGCGGGTGTCGAGGAGGTGTTGAAAGGGTCCAAGGGAAACTGGCTTTGCAAGGACGGTCGAGGGGTCCTGAAGCTCAGAAGCATGTGGGCAAAACCATCAGTTACTCCCAGATGCTATCAGGTCACAACAGCAGCTATGCCTGAACTCCTCAGGGACACACAAACACACAGCTGGAGAAGGCATTAGGACAGAATTTGAACCACAACCAGAAGGAATAGGCTATAGGGGATTTTCAGCTGCGTGTCAAATGTGTGCTAGTGAGACTAAATATGGGGGTGAGTGAGAGACCATAGGTAGTGAATAGTGGTGCTTGTTTCTGTCTGTGTTTAGGTATGTACATGCTCATCCGTGTATGTTGCTCCATGTGGCTGTGGCCGTGTGCTTGTAAATTTATCTCTATGTATGCATTTAGCCTGTGTTATTTTGTTCTGGGGAGCACAGATGAAACAACTGCAGGAAATAGCTTTTAACTTCTGTGACACAACACAGATGCCTTGCTAAAGAAAAAAAAAGTGGGAAAAAAAAGAGGGACTTTTCTACTTACTGTAAACCCTGTGCCTTTCTTCCATGGTTGTGCAGCAGCGAAACTTGTGTATTTGCATAACAGCAAAGGGCAATCAATGGAAGAGAGGGCCTTTGTTAGGAACTGTCAACAAAAGCAAGGGCCACAGGCCTGGAGCCCCCCCATGTCAAAAGTGCTTATTTGGGGTGCCACTTGGACATGACAGGGCCTCAACGAGAAGGACTTGGGGTTAAACTGCTAACAACATTAAATGTCACCCCAGGCCTGGTTTACTACGGAAGACATGCAAAGTGGCTTGCATTAACCACTGTCACCAAGCTTATGTGATGTATTACACTGACTCACTCAAAACTTCTGAAACTGTTTCCTGTTTCAAATCAAGTGAATTTGTATTTAAAAATGAAAAGAAATGCATGAAATAAGATGTTGTGCAAGTATTTAAAACATTTAATAAAATATAGTGCACGATAAAACAAAATACTGGAAATATATTTTTGGTCATGACATTGAATTCATTTATAACACTTATGTGTAATAAACCAGACTTGTGTATTAGTCAGGCAGCTGACAAAATGTTGATGTTTCCTAACACTGTCTCTCCCTGTTCTCTGTTTCTTCCCTTTCCTAATTCTTAAATAATGCCACTCATTCATGGATGGCTTTTTCATCCATTATGGATCAATACCATATTTGATTTTGTTTGTTCTGTGCCAAGTGTCAATGTGCACAAGTCAAAGGGAAGCAGCCCTTTGTTTCATCCCGTTAATAAACACGAAAGCATTTAATATTTCATTTCTTCTACCGAAGGGCCTCTGAGACGTCACTGTGTTTAACACCCGGTGTCTGCGAAGCTCCTCGCATTTTCTGTCTTTCTCTCTCCCTTCCCTTTCTGTCTTTTGGGTTTGTTTGCAACTTAGGCGTCTGCTCAGGACTGTGTTCTGTAACTTATTTAACAAGGGTTCATTCTCTTGAAAGCAGTTCTACCCGCAGGACCGACACAGGCTTTGACTCGACTTTGTGTACGTCTATTAATAAATTAGCTATTCTGTCACAATCTGAAGAAAAGATTCAATTATTCACAAAATGCAATGCATAATTCCATCAACCATGTTTTAAGCAGGGCTATGAATATTTTTAGCCATTTTACTTTGGATAATTAAAGCAGTAAATCTCTTTGTGAGGCACATAACAGCCTTTACTGACTCTATGGTTCATGTTATAATGGAGAAAAAAAAACAAAAAAAAAAAACAATACACATTTTCTGTTATGGTGAAGCCGGCATTAATCAACAGCTTCAGGTATGAATATGCAAGCAGCGGTTTAGTTAACATCTCTTATCGGAATATAAATCACTCATTTATTGGCAATCTTTCAGCTGTGGAGGATGGGAACAGGCAGGCGAGATCACAAGGGTAAAGGAAAGAAATAGAAACATATTGAAAGGGTGAGGATGGAGCAGATTTAGGAGATGTTGTGAGAGTTAGAAAGACAAAGGATTTTGAGTTTGTGTATATGTGTGTGCGTGTGTGTGTATATCAGATAGAGCTATGGATAGGGAGATCAGTTTACCACAGCAAGTGTGTCCGCTGGCTCTTTTACACTCGATTTGGGGATACCGCATTAATTTGGGGAAACATGCATCTCCCTTTCTCTCTGCCTCTCTCTTTCTCACACCTCCAGATGAAGACTCAGTGTGCTCACAGCTCCTCTGCCATATGTCTCAGCTGAGACAAAAGTGCCTCTTAGGGTTTTTCTCACAGTATTTTTCTCCAGTCACACGGTTTGCCCCTGGTCGCTACACTAACCCAATTAACAGGAAGCCCATAGCTCCCCCAGGTCAGATAAAGACACCCCCTCCTCTCCTTTCCTCTCCTCTCTCACACACACAGCGTCACACAAACCCTTCCACCGTACTCTCTGCTGCCTCTGCTGACCTTTCCGATTCTTACAACAAGGCTGCTCACCATCCACTTACACTAATATGTTTAATAACAATGCTGAAAGAACCAACAGCTGGATCGGTGATGTATAGGTGTATAGGGATGTGAAGGGACACACTGTGACTTGTCTGGTAAACACAAGGAACATCCATCAGAGAAAGGTTTGAATGTTTGCTCAAGTAAATCAACAAAAATTTCAAAAGTCCCAAATAAAATATGGAATCATGAATACTTGACTAGGATTAGGGACACTAAATAGTGCTCAGAAATCTTTGAAAAAGAGGTCAGTTGTACTCTGGGTCCCCCTAGTAAACCATAATGGCAACCAGTCAAGGAACATGTGACCAAAACATCCTGGTGTGACGACACATTTTGAGAGAGACGGGGAGAGAGAGAGAGAGAGAGAGAGAGAGCAGAGGCTGAGAAAACAGGATGACTTCTAAAGCCACAAACACATCAATCAACTTACTGCCCATCCTCCCTCCTACTCTCCATCTCTGGTCCTCTCTCTCTGTCACACACACACACACACACTTCCACCCTGGCTGTCTCAATTAACCCATGGTTAATCTTGGACCTCCCGTAGCAACTTCTAAAAGGGATCCGGGTAGAACAGGAGATGGTATCTGCCAGGAAGATTACAGTGCGACAGGCAGATCAAAGAGGGCCGGACTTTGGGCCCCAGCGATTAGCGGTAATTAAATAAAGTATGTCTGTTTAAACTTCATTAGCAGCTGGGCGTTTGCTCCACCAGAGTGGGCACAACTCAACCGTCCTTAATTAAAAGATAATCCACAGGATCGCCCCTAATCTCCTTCCAAAATATGCTCTCCTCTCCACCCATGACAGAGGTTTTCAGTCTGCTACTACTACAGAACAGGCCAGTGGGTTGAGGTGAGCATTAAAGCTGCCAACAGACGGAATAGCAGCCAGGCAAGTGGGTTGCTCTTCGCTCCCCTCCACAACCCCCCGACCTGGAGAAGAGTAGAGACGAAAAAAACCTGCCCCCGATAACATCAATTTAGCATGCTATTATCTCCAATGGTGGAAAACTACACTCTGGCAAAGTCTGACATAAATCTTGGAGAGCTGGGGGGACATTGAATATGCATGAGCTGAAACAGATATGACACTGCTGGCACATTAATATTCTTGTCACTGGAGGTTTTCAAACTTTCAAGTCGATGACTTGAGCGAATCCAGTCTGGAGTTTCCATAAAACAGGGCAAAAGAATATTATACATAATTAAAGACCTACAAGCTTCTGAACTCTGAGGGCGTAAAGAGAGAAAGAGAAAAAGAGAAATGTGTTGCTGTAGATTCCATAGAATTTAGATGAATCCACAGTTTGAATAAGGGTGGAGGGATATGACTGTGTGGATCAAATAAATTCTCTATCAGTGTCAGTTTCTTGATATTCAGGGCCAAGGAGCACATGCTCGACACTAACGTATTTCATAAAAATAATGTGTGCGTGGGAGCGCTCAATATGCTGCCACATGAAAGAAAGACAAGCTATTTTAAAAACTGGGCACACATGCAGTTTAGTTGTCAAAGTCACTTAGACACATGCAAGAAAGGGAGCAAAGAGGACTGATGGTTAGATTGCAGCTTTGTTCTGCAAATGAGTGGATATTGATCCCTAAGTTGTGATAATTACATGGTCATGGCTCTTGGGCTAGAAATCTCCAAAGCTCTTATTTACATCACTCACAAAATGCAAATTAACAGTTGGACCTTCCGTGGCCCAGTTCTCTTCTCCTCATATGGTTTCCTTTGCCTACCGCTAAGTACCCATGTCATATACCCTTTCCATCAAACTCAATCTTACTCTGTAATCGGCGGTCATTTTGGAATCATTTTATTTCTTAATCTTGAATTTGGGGGGGATTAGACGTTCCAGCTCTCTGTTTATATTTATGTCTATAAATTGTCGGGCCTACAGCTATCCAAAACAAACTGGTCTTCCTGCTTTTTCTTCTGGCTGAGCTCCTTCAAACTGTTTACTCACCCCCTGTCAGCCTCTTTTCCTACCCCCAAGAATACCTTCACTTAAGGGAAGACAAGTTGTGTGACCCATCTCCACCAAGAAAACACCGTATTAAACTCAGATGTGCAACCACTTTCCAAAAAACCCCCAAAAAACTAATTGTTACCCTCTTTCACTCTGTTTGTTTCAGGAGGTAGAGTAGAGAAGGAGATCCACTCAAAACAATATGCTATCTTCAGAGTGATCAGACACGCTTTGGGGTTTGAAACAAACTGTGTGAATGATTCTGCTCTGGTCTGCTGGCTAAGGAAAGGACCGCGGGGCCTAGTCGTGAAGCAGTGATCCAGGCCACAGTCTGCGTGGTTTGCCAGAGAGTCAGAATGAGATTAAACTGAGCAACAAGAACAACCACCACAAACACATACCTATGGGATGCGCTCAGTATACAGCATTTAGTAGACTCTACAACACTTCAGCCAACATTTATAAACTGTATGGTTATTTAAGAATGACTTCAACTTGGGGCAGATTTAACAGTGAACTGAGTCATGGTTGAAAAACAGTTCCAAAATGAAAGTCAAACCGGCGTCATGGACATTACCTCAACGTCAATTCGAGGTACCTCCTTAACATTGCCTGGACATCCTTGTTACACTTTTTAGAAAAATAAAGTTTGTGTTCAAGAATTGTTCTCTACTATCTCTTTATTGATTAGAATGAAATTAAATAAACAAAATTAAAAAGTCTTGATAAAAAGAATGAAAAAACCACACACCCCAGTGTTGACTCAAACTTATGACCCACACTTTCAAGTCCGCTGCTTAACCTGCTGAGCTGACTCCACATCCAATTGCCAGCATTCCTGAGTTTATGATGCTGACATTGAGGACAGAGAGGGGTTAACTGTGAGAGTCCAACGTGTTAAGTTCACTACGCAACAAATTAAATAGAATTTAGATGTACAAAACCGTAAATAGCTTAAACAAAAACAACAACAACAACAAAAAAAGGCTCTGGTAATACTAGTCTGTGTATGTGGAGAAGACGTTGCATGGACGTCTGTTCACAACCATGTCATAACCATATTAGTTGTGGCTGTTTGTTAAAAAATAAAATAAACCAAAAAAAAATCCAAAGATAAATGCATTTAAATACATCTTTGCAATAATCTGATCTGTAGCAGCAGAGTTGAGTATGGGGGTTGCGCCCATGAAAAACTTGCCAAATCTTCTCTGCCAATGCCAAACAACTTTTTCTGGTACTGACTCTTGTTTTGAACTTCTGGTACCCCAGTTGCTGAAAATCAGGTGCCTGATTGGTGCCTGATTAGCAGCACCTGTGAGCATGGACCCTTCTACAGTGGTCATTTGGTGGCATGCTTGGAGCAATGTTTGACTAATCTGGATAGGGCCATAGGGCAATTTTAAGCTGGTGTTCTGCAAAACCAAGTTGCAGCATTATTTGGAGTGAGCCCTAGTACCATCTCCAAATTGAAGGCCAAGTTCCATATAACGGGGGATGTCTGAGACAGGCCGCGAAGTGGGTGTCCCAAGAAGAAGACACCACAAGAAGACCGTTTCCTCACCCTGTCAGCATTGAGGAACCATAGGCAGTCTTCTACAGATTTGAAGCCAAGGTTTGCAGGACAATATGGCCGACGGCCCTCTATTCAGACAATCCCGAACAGACTGCACACAGCCAATCTCCGATCTCACAGGGCTGCCAGGAGGCCTGCCATAACTGCCCTTCACCATTAGGCCTGTTTGTGCTGGTGTCAGCAACATGTGAACTGGAACCTGAACATGTGGAGGAACGTTATGTTCAGTGATGAGTCTAGATTCTGCCAAGGGCAGTTGAATCGTAGGGTCAAAGTGTGGAGAAGAACGCTATGCTGATTGTTGCACTGATAGCGTAACAACTTATGGTGGAGTCAGTGTGATGGTGTGGGGCAGCATCTCCCTCACTGGAAAAAACAAGGCTTGTCATCATTGGAGGCAGTCTCAAGAGAGAGATATCGAGATGAGATTTTGCAGCCAGTAGCAATCCCATATCTCCACAGTCTGGGACCAAACTCTATCCTCCAAGATGACAACCCTCACCCCCACAGAGCGAGGTTCATCAGAGACTACCTCCAGAATTTGGGAGTGGAGAGGATGGAATGGCCTGCCTGCAGTCCTGACCTCAACCTTATTGAACACTTGTGGGATCGGCTTGGGCGTGCTGTTCGTGCCAGAGTGAACAACACAACCACATTGGCTGACTTGCGACAAATGGTGGTTGAAGAATGCGATCCCATCTCACAGCAGTGTGTGACCAAGCTGGTGACCAGCATGAGGAGGAGGCGCCAGGCTGTTGTGGCTGCTTATGGTTCTTCCACATGCTACTGAGGCCCCTGTTTGTTAAATGAATGAACTGTTAAATTGACAATATGTTGTATTTCTTCAGATCTTAATTATCCAATCCAATAAACGACACCAAACAAGAGTCAATAGCAGAATGAGCTGTTTGGCAGAGAAGTTTTGGCAAGTTTTTCATGGGCACAACCCACATACTCAACTCTGCTGCTCAACACACAAATGCATTTTCTTACAAATGTGGCACCATTTAAGGGGACATAAACAGGCTTTCCAACAGTATAAGATTTATTGCCAAGAAGCATTGTTACAACAAAGAAATAATGAACAAAACACAAATTTCCTTACTTTTGTGCAAAGTTTAGATACTGAAACACTATGTGTTCACACATCATATAATCCAGTCAGTTTTAATAAACAGTTTTTATGTCTGGACAAAAAAATACCAACATTAATACCAACATTGCACCTAACGATACAAATAATAACCATATTAGAGGGGATATGGAATGAGTATAGTGAGTTTAGCACTGGCCTGTTACATTAAAACTTAGCACTGGCCTGTAACACTAAAAGCAAACACCAAACAAGGGACATAAATTATAATTACACTATATGCATATTGTATAAATACAACATACAACACTGTATATACAGAAGCACATTACTTTAAAAGGTAGTAGTTAATCACAGTACATGTGGCAGGACAGGAATCCAGAATGTAGTTAATGGAGAAGTGGTGATGCTGAATTGAAATATAATACACAACTTTCAATTGATTTACAAAAGACCTCAGTTATCCTTATGCTATTAAACAATAAATAATCATCCACTGGAAATATATAATGTAATTCCTTTGAACACACTGATACTGCACTCAGAGCTGTCAGAACCTCCCAGTTACTTCTTCAAGGAAATAATACTCTGACCTCTTCATCATACAATTGCAGCAGCAATGATTATAGTGATGAGGTTACCTTAGTTGTAGTGGCAACAGCAGGAGTCTAATAGTAGACAAGGAGAATGGAGTGTGAAAGAGTGCAAATGGAGGTGAGAGAGATTACATCGGAAGCATTGTTAACAGACATATTTCATAAATTGATCCAGCTCACATAACAAAGCTGGGGAGCAGACACATAACCTGACCTTCACCAGTCTCTTTAAGCAGACCAACAATAAATAAATAAAACTTTGCTCCTTTGACAGCTGCTATCCGTAAGCTCGAGCCAGCTACAGCCAGGCTCTTTACCACTCTTCTTTTGCTTCCTCCCATCTCCTCACCTCTTTTCATCGCTTTTGCGGAGTATCTGTGCACCTTCGGGTTATTCATCATTTGCCATAATATATCCCTTCTCTGCTCTCTCTCCCCCTCCACATTCCTTCCACCAACAAATTCATTTTGCCCTTGACAGGACCCAGCCTGTGTTGTCACACTGGACACCCTGTGTGCAGCTACTTCTGTGACACTGGGTGACAGGCATTTAAAGTCTGCCCATTCCCAACTGGACGGAGTTTTAGATAGAGGACTCAGTCTGGTAGAGAGGGAGGAAGAAGGGTAGGGGATAGTAGTGAAGGGAGGAGGGAGGGCAGTGAAGACTTGTGCAAGGACAGCACAGCCTTGTCACACCATTACAACTGGCTGTGGTTATATCGCCGTCTCCCTCCTGAAGGTGTTTTTCAGCTCCAGCTGATAAAAAGCCCCTGGGCAAGGTGCTTAGGTCAGGTCTTCAAACACAAGGGGTAATCTATCCCGCCTCTCTGGCTCTTCCTGGCCGATGCCACCGCTCTCATTTCCCCACTCGTTGCCTTAATTTGGCGGCAAGGCCAGATCCTGTTGGTGTCAGCGAGCTTAGTGAATGGGCAAATGTCACGGAGTTGCAATGGCACAGGGAATTGTCAAGCACCTTGTATAGTACATGGCAGCTGCACAGGAAGATAATAGATTAATTTCATGAGTGTCTGAGCCCTACAGGACAATTGCTTTTTCTTTCACCCATCTCATTCTTGCTGGATTGTCGTCTCACAGCGATAACACACATCTACCATACATACTGTAAACACATTTTCCTGTGAATACGCACACAAACCCACCAGCCTGTCTTCTTTTTTCTCTGAATTTATTTGGTGACACACATTTCTCTCTCTCTTTTTTTTTTTTACATGGTAGAAGTTAGGATATATAGCACAGTGAGCAGGAGGAAGGAAATTCCAACGATGTGTCTTTTTGAAACTGTCTCTCCACTTGGACTAGCGCTAGATCTCCAACACATCAACCGATTTTTCCCATTATTACCCGGCACTTTGGCAAAGAAGACCTGCCTGCTCTACTCTCCATTACAGCCCACAACAACACCTGGAGAAGAAGCTCAATGAAAAATATCACCGAACTGGGAGAAATGGTGATATATGCTGAAGTGGTAAGGTTAAAGAGCAGTGTATCTCACACAGAAAGACTGGGCAAAGAGATATATGAGGTCATGGACTGGTAGACAATTGCCTGCACTTTGCATGAGTATATGCTCCAAACAAGAGTTAGGAGAGTCGATTATTCTGTATTATCTCAGGCACTTGTACATACACACAGTGGATTGCAATTAGGCAGACTCACAGTCCCTCTGCACTACAATGCAAGCATTTATAACAACATGCGGGGAAAATGGGAAAACATACATTTTACATTTCTTGCAAATGTGATCCTGTCTGCAGATACATAATTTTAATAAATGCACATTTTCTTGTTACAAAATATAAAATAGCACAAACTATCACTTGGCTCGGCCTCGTTTGACCTTTGTAAGTTTGAAACCAGCCCATCTTGTGTCTTGTTGTGGAAGTGCATGTCAAACCAGCACCTCTGAGGTCATCTTTTATGCATTTCACTGGGTTGCTATGACGCTGCTCAGCTTCAGTGAAGAACACCAGTTTGCTTCTGGAATGATACTGCCGAGCCAGGGCATTTTTGCGGGCACTGTGCTTTTGGCCTCGCTCCACAACCCACAGCGGTACACTCTCAGTCTGCACTTCAATGAAATCTTTTCATGCCATTAGAAAAGAAATGATTTTTTTCCTGACTACATCACAAAGGAGGACAAGAACAATGAAAGCATTGGGTTGCTGCAGCTCTCAATTGAGACATACTGCTGAAATGCACAGCATTATTATGAGTGCATGCCGGCTGATGCCGAGTCTTCTCAGAATGATCCAAATAGTTAGCATTACTGATCCCGCTGCTTCCCGATAGTAAATATCAGGAATTCCGGGCCGCCAACTGAGATGCCTCACTAGCCAGTAGACATTAGCATTTATGATGTCAGCACACTGCACAAAGGGGACGCAGATAAAGCGTGGACAAGCGAGACACTCTGGACTGTTGTTTTGGATAAGCATAGAAATTCTTTGCATTTAGGAGTCATTCAGTTACACACAGAGCTGAATCGAGTAATAAATTACTCACCCTGTCACAAAAATTAAAGAATTAGTGAATTACGTCATATCATTTTACTATTCAGTTGTAATGTGAGGCACAAAAAGCCATCACTCAGTAGATTAGTTCAAGCCTCTTTAGCCACAGTAATAGAGCATGTCTAAGAAAGCCAGTCCTTTACCGGCCCCCATGGTATACTTGTCTGCTGGGTGTTAGCATGGCTGCTCTGAATGCTAACTAGCTACTAGACAGCCTGAATGCATCTGAGGTTGAGAGGGACTTCACCCAATGCATCCTACAAGTGACAGAGTCAGAACCAAGAAAAATGAGCAAGACAAAGGTCTATTCAGGTTTAGGCCCATGTAAAGACTTACCCACCCCCCTCTTAAAATGCAAAAAAAAGAAAAGGGGGCAAAAGAAGGGGAGCAAAACTTAGTGCGCAATAAAAAGAAAGAAAGAAAAGCAAGTGACCAGATTTATTGGATACCACTGCACAAATCAAATGTGATGGTGAATGACAGCTAGCTGCCACAAGAGTATTCTTCTTAATCTTTTGTTTTAAGGTAGTTTTTAGTTCTCTGCGGCTGAGTAAAGAGGCTTGTGTCCATGTGCATGTTTCTATGTGTGTATGTATGTGCATGTGCAATTGCGGGGGTTGCTTTGCCTCAGGGCGTCCTAACAATCTCTGCAGGCAGTATTGATCCTTGTTACATTGGACCCCGAGCAGTTACTGTTATTGTTGTGGTGTTCCTGCTGAGCTGAGTGGAAACCAAATAGTTTTGAAAACAAAAACAGCCCCCAAACATTCAGACAAACTAATCAGCTGAGGGCGGACTGGTCTTCATACTAATATCACATATTACTCTTTTATTATGTGAGATACTGTAAAATCACAGTCCCTCACTGCAGCCAGGTAACTGTGCCCTTTAACTCTTAAAACTTTCAGCTGTCTTAACATCATGTTTTTATA
>VUQS01006745.1:1098-11569 GCA_015108495.1 Heterochromis multidens
TTCACAGTAACAAAAAAAAAAAAAAAAAAAAAAAAAAAAAAAAAGCCCCCAAGCATGGAGAGAGGGAGTGCCGGGCGCTGCTGATATATCTGCATTAAACTATAAAGCATAGCAGAGCAGAGCAGAGAGGCTTTCACTTTTTTATGTTGAAATTAAGATTTTTCTTTTCTTTTTTAAGGCTGAGAAAAGCTGTCTGTTTATTCAGAAGACCTGCCTTTAAAACTCACCTTACAGCTTTACAGCTGTAAATAAAAAAGCTTATTTTTAATAGCAAACATTTCAACCATTACTAGTACGAAATAATACTCGTTTAGTACCTTTAAACGACTTTTTTTTTTTTTTACTGCAGCAGGAATACCTCATTTTAGAAAGTGGCGTTTTTTGAGTAGCAGGTTTACATTCATATTTCCCCAAATAATGAAAGAAATAGAAAGCAATAAATGACATGGAGTCTTGAAAAGTGATTTAATTTTAAATATGATGCATTTTCCTTAACAACCAACTCTTTTTTTTCTCAGTTGCGGCAAGTGACGATGGGCTCACATGATTTATGCCCTTTGGTGGATAATGTTATTCAAACTTTGACAGATCGGAAACAAACGTAGAAATGTCTTCCAAAGGGAATCTGGAGGAAAATCCAAGGACTAAAACTAAAATTTCGCTTATTTTAAAGTATATAAAACATTGCTGTTTTGCTACTTTTACCTAGCCTACATGTCGGTGATAAGATAAAAGTGAATAATCCGTGGTCTGCTTTATTATAGTAATTATTTTCACAGGGAAAATTTGAATGCAGCCACAGGCCTGAATATAACGTGCAAATGCAGGAGAAACCGTAGGAAAATCCCTGCTCCCCCCCAAAAATCTTCTTCATCGAAAAAGATATACACACTAAATATTGTGGAATCACAGATGTGAATATATGTACCTTTAAATTCCCCCCTCAGTGGAAGAAAGACAAACAAACTCCAAATCAAACAAGGATCGAGAGGCCTCCGATTATTCTTTAATATGGAGGCGCACAACTTTTCCAAAGCCGATTGGGCTTTAAATCCCTGCATAATTATCGACATTCACTGATCAATAACAAACAGCTCAGCCCTCAACAACGTCTATGTAATAAAAAAGGCTGTTCGAGAGGGACGGAGAGGAGAAGGAGGAATAAGAAGTGTAGTGAGTTATGCTTCTGTGTTGGACGCACGGCGGCCAATCACGCGCTATCCATTTTCATTGGCGCTTTTGTGTACGCCAAAACCAGAGGCGCGCATAAGGTAAAGCCTGCTTCAAAGCCGCGGCTTTATTTTTTATATCCAATAGATCAGCAGGCAGACAAAGCTTTATTTTCGCCAGGAGAGAGATATTTTACCTCTGCCTTACGGTTTTATGTTGGAGAGGTGTCAGCCGGTGGAAATGGATGGCTAATGCATAGGCAAAGCGCTGCTCGGCTCGGCATGCTACATGTCAGAAGGAGGGCTGCAGGGGAGGGCAGCGGGGATTTAGGGCCCCTGGGGGCCCAGCACGGGGGACTAAGCACAGGGGTGCTAGTAGCATCTGCCATCCACTTATGCTGTAGTTCCTAACATAGCTCAACACAGAAGCAGAAGTTGAAGATACACTTATAAACGACTTTCTCCAGAAATGCACCATTGTGATAAAAACACAACACACAAGACAAAGAAAACACACTTCTCAAAATGCAAATTTGCAGATTTATGTTAAATATTAAATATTGCAATTAAATATTAAATTTAAATGTAATTTATATTAAAGTCACTGCAATTATGGACTAAACTTAAATGAATCTGGTTTGACAAAGTACATCTTGGCTCCATTTTGAATTTTTCTTTTTCAACAGAAACTCATGTTGACATCACTGAATAAAAGCCCCCCAAAAGATCTTATATAGATTATAATTCCAGATCAGAGAGAAACACACATTTCAGTTAGATCTTTGCATGAGTTTGCCAGTGAAGGCCTTTCCTTAGCAATCCAGGGTTGGTCCTTGCATTCCTGGGGGCAAAGAAAAGAGTTCAGCCAGTCTTCTACTCACACCCTCCTCAATACTCTACAATCATAGCTCACACTGCACGGTAAAATTAGTGGCATGAGAAATGTGATGTGCATTCTTGAACTTTTATTAAAATCCAGAGCTGGTCCCAGTCCTTA
Organism: Heterochromis multidens; assembly: GCA_015108495.1. Taxonomy (NCBI): domain Eukaryota; kingdom Metazoa; phylum Chordata; class Actinopteri; order Cichliformes; family Cichlidae; genus Heterochromis; species Heterochromis multidens. The sequence continues at coordinate 3,265 of VUQS01006745.1, forward strand.
TGGTGCTCTAAGCAAACATCCCCACAGATACCCACTCACCCATTCAAAGCCATTGTTTCTCTATAATATTGCGGGCAATGGATATTTTAAAGGCCTTTGCTTATATATTTTTTTCAAATGACTTTAATGTCTCACCCTGAAGGAGACATGTACGTCATTAAATGCATTAAATTAAATGTATATAACCAAAGATTACTTTTAATAACAAAACATAAAGATCTCTTTTGTCATATGTTTTGCTTATAAGTTACTAATAATCATGAGAGCTGTGTTTGTTTGACACACATCTCAGTTCTGGTCAATGACTATTTTCATTCACATGTAAATCAGTTGAAGATGACATTCTCCACACACTGGGGACACAACAGAGAACAACAGTTAAAAAAAAACCCCAAAACAACCCTACCAAATTGCAAAATAAAAACACAAAAGCAGTTTTAGGATGCATTTTTCAGTATATATATATATATATATATATATATATATATATATTTTTTTTTAACTTAGTTGTATCCCACATCATTTATTCATTGAAAGGTGTATTCAAGTCTATTGCAGTGTGTTGCAGTGTGTTATTGCAGGGGAGTTAAACATGACACTTGTTCAATAATCTTGTTTTGGGGGAGAGTTACAGTATCCCATGATGGACCAAATGTTATTTCATATACTGTTCTGCACAAATTGACATTTATTTATTTTATGAATGCAAATAGTTACATTTAAAGATTTTGAACAGTGTTACAAAATACAAGCAACTCCTCCCCTCTCCAACAACAACAAAAAACAACAAAAAACAAAATAAAAAATAAGCCCAAAAATCAAACAAAACAATACAAGACTATTACCTAGTTGTTAAAATCATATACAGTGTGCAGTCCCTGACATTAATGCAGAATTCCTGCTATATGTTACAAAGAGTTAACGAGATTTACAATGCTGCTCAAAACACAGAGCTTCCCTGTCATATTTCCCCCTCATGCTAAATAGAAATCTTAAGAAGTAATTGGAATTTACTGCATACCTGAATAACTGCATATAAATAAGCACACATTTCATGGGGGGCTCAATGACACTGTTTGGTCGCATAAAAACTGCTGCATACATTATAATACATCGAAAATAATCTTATTTTGCTGCAGCCTTTGCTACATGCTTGGGATTCTGTCCAAATTACCAAGGATTCAAACAAGCGTTTTCAATTTATTAAACTTATATGGGCAACATTTCATTTTAATAGGACAATTTATTCTGGGAAATTTCAGGGAAAGGATTATCAGAGGTTGGTGGAAACCATGGCAGTGTGTAAATCTGACAATGTTCATCTCATTTAAAGGCAGACAGGCTTCATTTTGCTTGGGCCTGTTTCACTGGACGCAGTAAGATTCAGGTGCCTCGCACAGGCCTTGACCCCCCACCACTCCAGCCCCACTTCTTCTTGCAGCTGAAAGGCAAAACTAGCTCATTGACTTTGGCCATGTCTCCCAGACAAATTCCTTAATTCAAACCACCTTTATGAGTCTGCATGCACTTACTGAATTTGGTGGAAGAGGACACAAATCCTCCGGATGGGATTGGCAGTCATGCCCCCAGTCTCTCGGCCTGACACGCTCAGGATGTAAAGTGGCCGTCTATGGCGTGACCCCCCTCCCCGGTCGAGAGGGCTCAGCGGATTTGGAGATAATGACATTGCCGCTTCTATTAAGATTCACATTAACCATTTCACCACACGACCCCATTTCCCTCTGTCCTAGACCTGTGTCAAAAAGCCTTGCTGTCTTACCAGGCATGTGGTAAAATTCAAAGCTGACCAAACAGTCTGCATGTGCACATCTTATAATTCTAGGAAGGAGAAAAAAGAGGCTGGCTATATGCAAAGAATATACTGAAAACCTATCCTACTTGTTGAAAGCAAATTGCCTTAATATTCATGGAGCAAACTATTTGGCTATAAATAGATCCCCTATACAGGTATGTTACATTTTCTACACTGCAATATATGCTCACAAATATGACTCATCTCACTCAATGGACTGAAAGACCGCTGTTTCTTTCTTTTTGTCTTTCTGTCACACATACACACACAAAACCCATAGTTGCCTTCCCTGCTAGTTCCCAGAGCTGTGACTGTGGGAGGAAGGCCAAATTGTTTGTCTCTCCCTGTGTCAGGGCTCTGCAGCGGAGACCATGAGAACAACTGGTCCCTGTCTGGCTTCTGGCTGATGGCTCCATCGGGTTAGAGCAATAGGAGGTCTGATACTGGATGAGCTTGAAGCTGTTTGAGTGTATAAGTGACTGCTAGTATATGCTTTTCAAGTGAGGAAGTGTGATCTTTGCAGGAGTCAAGAGGGATACTGTGTACAACCAAGATGGGCACTTAAAGGGCAGCTTGAAAAACAATTGTTGGAAAGCAAAGTACTAAACAAAACCATGATATCTCTGAATCTAAAGTAAAGAAACCCTGAAACACCGTAGAAAATCATGCAATAAATATAGTTTCAGGCTAGAAACTAAGAACTCATGAACTACCACTTTAAGAAAACTTACAGATCACATCACGTAATATCAGGATGGCTTCCTTAAACTGGTGTTTTTGTGAAGGATGTCAGATCAGAAAATTTTTGGCACTTTTGCAGATGGTGATGTTTGTTAGCTTAGCCTGGAGAAATTACTGTTTAGGTAATGAGCGAGAGAGAAAGAGAGAGAGAGAGCTATTTCTTCTAATTTCTTATTTCTCTAACAAAAATACAAATTTTATTTATTTATTTATTTATTTTTAATTTGGGAAATACCTTTATATGTTCTTTCCAAATATCGTATTCTCATACGTTTTACTTAAGTGTAGAGTCATAAAGGTGGGATCCAGGGGAAAGAGCTAGCCTGCTCATAGTACAAAAACACCTTCTGACTACAATAATTTAAAGACTCTGTGTTTTACAGACAGTAGGATTGACAGGTCATTATTTGTGTCTGCTGGTTAGGTAGACCTATTTTACATTAAAATTACATTAATATTTTAAATGAAATAATTTATTTAGACCCAAATTTGGTCAAACTGACTGAAGACCAGCAAATACATATATGAAAACATGCCACCCAGGCATACACGCAGAATGCTAGAATGTAATGTACTTGCATTTATTTAATGCTTTTCTTGTCTTACTGGTCATTCAAAGTGCTTTAGACTGCAAATCAGTGAGCACAAGGTTCAAGCCACATTTTAACCATGCATTCATACAGTGCTTTATTCTGTACTCTTCAAACTCTACCTCATATCCATGGCCAGTTTAAAATCACCAATTAAACTACCATGCATGCCTTTGGACTTGGGAGGAAGCCAGAGTACCCGGAGGAAACCCACACAGGCACAGTGTACATGCAGACACCCCACAGAAAGGCTGAGGTTCAAACCAGGGACCATCTTGCAGGTTTGGCGACAGTGCACCACTGTGCAGCACCCATCTGGTGCTCATCTCTCGATTCTATGTTTGAGTACTGAGCTGTTTTTTTGACATAGTACTGGAATTCCTGCTACACAGGGACAGTATTATCAGGACTGGCAACCTCACCATGAGGCCAAGATTCACAGTCACTGTACTTGTTTGGATTTGTTGTGGTTTGTAAAGTATCAAGTCCATCATGTAGCACTCTCTTATACTACAAACATGTTGTTCTTATGTTTGCAAGATAAACAAGCCATAAACAGTAAGTGTCCAGAGACATACTATTTGCTTCCCCTAGTTTCTAGTCTTTAGGCGAACCCAGGCTAGCCACAGTCTGACTAACTTTAGCATTATTTTTCTCATTTCAGTCTTGTGCAGAAGATATTTATGAAAATTTAGACATACTGGTTCAATCAGCTGCCAGGAGAAAATGCTGTAGAAAAACAAAAAACAAGGTGTTCCCTCAAATTGCATAATGTTATGCTTGGCACATTTGCCAGTGTGCAAACAAATTTTGACTCAACATAGAGCCATAACCTAGACTTGAGGCCTGCTTAACACCCTTCTTTGTTGATGCCATTGCTGAGAAAAATACAAACTATACTGCTGAAATAGCAGTCGAAGAACCCAATATACAAGAAACACGTTATTCAAACACAAACACAATGGTTTTGATGGCCTGTAGAGAAAGATGAACATGCCTCAAGCTCCAGTGCCAGATGCATCAGATTATAAAAACTGAAAGCTGCGCAGCTAACGGAAATGAAGTCAAGCTGCACTGCATGGCAGTAACAGTGATGTCTCTTTTGGCATATAGCACTGTGCACAAGAGTGGTAAGGGTAAACTCTGCTTTACAGTTCCCTCAAAATGTAGTATATGAACCTAGTTTTATAAGTCATGGTCATCTAAAATATGGACATAAATAAATTGTAAGTTTTGAGATGTTAGTTCATTCTTGAAGGTGCTTTATGTATGTGAAACACAGAATTTATTTACTCTAACATAATAACTACATACAGGAGCAAAGTGGCTGTTAAGAGTCATCTTGTTTTTATTGGCATTTTCCCTACATTAATTCCTCCACTGCACTGCATACAGTGCATTTACTGGAGAGCATTTATTGAGGTCTGTCACCATTCATATCACTTCCTGACTCTTCTCTTATGATAATGGGGATGGGCTAGTTATGCCATTGCATGGAGAACCCCCTTCCTCTCCTGACTCGCTATGTCTGCAGATGAGTTGAAAGGGTGAGGAGGTCGCAACCTTCCTAAAGGATGTTTTATGATGACACAGTTGGGAAGGTCTGATTTGTCTCCACTGGAGCGTGCTGCTGGCGTTTTCACACCCAACCAGAGAAAAAAGAGAGATAGAGGTGAATACAGAGAGGGCAGGGAGAAAGAGAGCATGTGCACAGAGGAAGAGTGGCACTGAAGGTGAAGGGTGTGAGGTTGGACATGGCACGGTGGAGGAGGGTGGGCTGTAAATTAGCCCAGCTGGCAGACTGATGGTTAGCAACAGTTTCAGAGAACAGTACTCACCTTGACCCCCTATGAGGATGTCCAGCTGAGCCCTAAAGGAGGAGGAAGAAGAGGAAACCTGCCAGCTACTGAATATAACACATGATTCTTGTCACTGGTCACTCATTTAGTCTGTTGTGTTTCAGGACTCCTGACAGTGTCATATCATACCTGAAACTGCATGATATTCACACCAACTAAAATATTGCACCATCTCATAAAATGGAAAAATTATGATTTGCACATTCATTTTTAATATATCTCCACTTCTTTAGTTGACATTTTGGGATTATTGTGAATTCACAAGAATTCACAAGACGTTATGTAGGTTTAAACACACAACACAAACATATTAATAGGGCTCAAAATACATGGTTAAGTGGACTGGTTCTTATATAGTGCTTTTCTACTCTACCTGATAACTCAAAGGGCTTTATACAACATGCCTCATTCACCCATTAATAAAAGCACTTTTTTCTTCCCCTCAGTACTTTACATACATTCACACTCCGAGGAATGCATCAGAGAGCACCTTGGGGTTCAGTATCTTGCCTAAGGATACTTTGGCATGTAGACTTGAGCAGCCAGGGATGGAACCACCAACCTTACAATTAGTAGATGACCCACTCCTGAGCTACAGCCACCCCATGACAACATAAGTCAGTGTGTTCATTCTGAAGTATATGTAAAACTCACCAGAATACATAGACCCCAAATGTTTTAACTGCAAGGAAGGGCTCAGAGTGTAATTTTGTCCTTTAACATGCTATTTACATCTGCAGGGCTGGTGTCAGAGCAGATGGGAGAGGGATGGCATTAGACTTAGCTTACTTTGCTATTTCATTACAAAAAAAAACCCCAAAAAACCCTGGGGTCCATCCATAGCGACAATGTTGTGTGTGTGGTTGCTGTCCAGGTACTTGTGAATCTGACTCTATGCTGCTATATGCACAGCCTGCTGGGGGACCTTGTACAATGTACTGGGCATCTTTCCTCTATTCTTGTCTTTCATTCTGCATGCATTTGTATGCCACTTTTGAGTATCATTAACTTTGTGTCTTCTCTCACCAAACTTTGAGCTTTGTCCTCTATCCATTCTCTTTCTGTGTAGCTTTCTGAAGGTATCTGGTCAGAGCTGCACATTTCTGATCTGTGAGTACCACCAATCTGTTTAGTGGTTATTGTCATATTATTGTATGTTTGTGATTTGTGTTATTTTCTGTCTTTGTTCTACTGCAACCAATCAGAGCATATGTACTCCCTGTCTGAGCCTTGTTATTGCCTCAAGGTTTCTTCATGTTAAGAAAAAGTTTGGTTTTTGTTTTTTTTTCCCTCCAGTGTCACTAAGCGATTTCATTAGTGAGTCTTTCTATATTAAGGTTTTGACCTCACTATGTAAGTGTCCTGCCATGACTACTGTTAAGATATAAATAAAAAGCAAATAAAGTGTTTACCATTAGAACCAAGAACCAAGGGGGTCATTTTGACCCCGTGGTATTTTGAAAATCGTGTAACTCCGTTAAATTAAAACCCCATCATCTCATATTTCATGACTTTTCATAAAATGGGCTTATTCATCATATACTGATGGGGTGTGTGGGCTCAAAAGAAAAAAAAATGACCCCATATAAATTAATATAAATAAAACATATTATTAATAAAACCACTACTGCGGTTACCTAGCAACGCAATTGTTTACATACATTTTGTATGAACGCTGCTATAACATGAGCCAGAACTAAGTAGATGTGATTGATAAATAAATATATCGGGGACCGTAGTTAGATAAAAGATGAGTAATTACTGCCGAACCGTAGCTGAACTGAGAGTCCAGAGTGTGGAGAACTAATCTGAGCAAATAAAGAGTGAAATCCAGAGTAGAACAGCCAAATCGAAAAGTTTCAGGCCTGAGCAGGAGAGCTGAGGAGGCGGAGCAGTGTGAACGCTGGATGAGAGACTGCAGGTTTGCTGACCGGAGGCAAATGAGGACGAGAGGATAAACTTTTACTGTTCTACTTTTACAATAATTATTTTTCTTACATTTTTGTAGCCAGCTGTGAGGTCAATTTTAAAATGTAGGCAATCAGCTGTTCGATCTGTTTCACAGTGAGTGCTCTGTTTTTTTATACCGTCTTTATTTTAGCGCAATTAATGCCACCCTTTATTCTAAATTCATGTTTAACTTTTCATAATGTTCTTCCTCTATAATAATTTAATTATTTACATGTGTTAGTTATTGTGTTATACCCCTTGTTTACTAGTTTATTCTAATGTGTATTTTTGGTTTACTATCTGCAATGAAATGATCTAAATCCATCCATCCATCCATTCTCTTCCGCTTATCCAATTCAGGGTCGCGGGGGGGGGGGGCTGGAGCCTATCCCAGCTGCCATAGGGCGAGAGGCGGGGTACACCCTGGACAGATCGCCAGTCTGTCGCAGGATGATCTAAATCATTTATAAAATTATGTTTTATAAAAATGTTTTATAAAACATCTATAGAACTAATAAAACCCCTAAAAACTGATCTTAAATACTTGTTTTGTCAAATTTTAATTAAAATTTGAAAAATTAGATGAAAATTAACAACTTCTTCAAAAAGTGACATCTTTGCCATTAATGCTGTTGTTGCAGCAGGGGTCAAAATGACCTTTCCATGCGATTCTAGGGAGTTTGGATTGGACTGCATTCACTTCACTTTTCAGGCCTGTTGCTATGTCCATCTTTTATATACAGTCTAAAGTTATAGTCTCACAAAGTATATCTTGTATATTATAGTTTGGTCAAAACTAATTTTTAAAATCATATTTATAAATCAGCTTCCACACTAAATTAATCACAAAAACATCATCATCATTATACAGATAAGGTAAGTTGTGCATTAGAACTAATGCACCATTACAACACACACTTAGCTATTTGAGCTGGTTGTAAAGACAGTCAACAATCACTGTCATGGTGTGTTTCTAGGGCTCTGAAGCAGGCTGGATGGGGACTTCAACATAACCCGCAACACAAGTCAAAAGATAAACCTGGAAATGGAATTAAAGGGGAAAAGGGGCATGCAGTATAAGGTCAGTACACTACCCAGTTCCTGCCTTACTGTAGGTATTCCTCTGAGCCCCCATAAGCGGAGTCTGACATAGAGGCAGAAAAATACCAAAACTCAATTTTTAGTATATAAAATATGTCTCTCTAGAAGAAGTTATAATTATTGCTTTACATTAATACACATATATGCCTAAGAGGAAAGCAAGGGCAGCTACTGCTAGAGAACCATCTTCCTTTGTTTGCAGCCAGTGTGCAAGAGACTGTCAGAGATGAAAGGATCCAGACGACTATATA
>VUQS01006746.1:14823-25648 GCA_015108495.1 Heterochromis multidens
TATTTAAAATGTTCATAAAACTACGACAGTAAAACGCTTTCATTTCCAGCTGTTTTGAGTTACCTGAATATGGCGGGTCAGTGAGAGGAAGCTGCTTCAAAGTAATTACCACAAGACATTAAAATAATTAACAGCATTCTCGCTCACTCTTCTGGCTTTCAGTCTATGCGGTGACTTAGCACAGTGAAGCTGTCGTCCTCCCCTCCTCACGCTGGGTAATGTATGGCCCTGCATACAGTGATAATCACTCGTTTTCCATTCTAACTGCTGACCCTCACTGCTCTATTCAACCCCAAAGAATGACCTAGGGGTCAAAGGGCACCTGTGTTTATGTGCACAGGTCATCTTTGTCTTGGGGAGAGTAAAGTCTTATAATGGCTGTTAAAGGAACTAACATTCATCTGATCATGTACACAGATTTATTAAATCCAGGGCAGTTAATTAAACATTTGTAAATAATTTAAATAGCTCTTTCTGCAGTTCATTCTAATGCTTTTTATTTATAACTGAAATGAGTAAAAACAGTAGGTTAATAACAGAGGATTAGCTATTTCTCAAACCATTTACTGTTAATGTCCTTCTTGAAAGAAAATTAAATATAAATATCTTCAATGTTTAAAATCTCTTACAAAAACAAAACAATTCAGAATATATTTTATCATTTTACCTGGAAGGCAGACAGGTCAAGAAGGGCAAAACTGTTGAGGAAGCGGATGCCCTGTAAAGCCACCTGGATGACCCCAGGGCCGTAGGGCTCCTGACTCTGGGAAGCAGACTCTGGCAAGAAACTGTGCAGCAGGATACAATACAGGGTGTGCACTACCCCTACCAAGTCTGTCGACTGCAAGAGTGCCGTCAATCCAGTCGGGTCCTGGCGTTTATTGTCAAATATACTGGGAGCACTAGAGAGAAAGAGATGTAAATGCATGCTCAGTAAAACAAACAAATAAATAAATAGGGGAGAGCATTGACAAATAGAACGACAATGATACTGGAACACATTACATAGTATTAGGTGCAGCTGATGTCATGTTGACTGTTCACTCTGCCACATCCCAAAACTGAGGAGACAAAAAACAGCCCAGACCTCGGCAGCTCCTTGATTTACTCACCAGACACAAGCTTAAAAAAGACTTTCCTTTAGATAAGCGATAGTACACTGTTAGCACTGCTGCATTACCTGACTGGTGCAAGTGGAAGAGCACCAAGTTTGAAATGTGTTATATATTACCCGGCTGGATCACACAGCAGCTCTCAAGTTCATCTTCTGCCATTTCCATGCCTCTGGTTTATTCAAGGAATAACGGTTTTTCATTTTTTGCATGCAAGAGGCTTCCAAGCTGCTTCATTTTTGACTTAACAAGTACCATAAACTGACAGCCAGATTAACTAAGGAGTGGGACCTTCAAGATTCAAGATTAGCTCTTTCCTTCACACTCCTCCTACAGTAAACATAGTAATGCCACGATGTGAAACTCAGCAGTGATTTCAAGCTGGTAGACTGCAGTGAGTTGGCTGACAAGGTGCTCTAGTACATTTAATCAAAACCTGCCTCAGGTTTGTTTGGCTCAACAAAGATGTCACCCTGTTGGTTAAAAGGACTGGCAACATAATATTTTTGCTATACTTGCATTTAACATAAAAACATAATCACAGGATAATCTTGGAAGGCAAGTAGACCAAAGCAGGTAAAAAGCATCATGAGAATTAAACAGTTCAATGGTTTAGGTTTTTAAAAGTCAAGAGTCAAAAGTCTCAAGCTGAGATTTGACTTAAGAATCCAACTACAGGAGATAAACATAGACATTAATGCAGTCTTTAAAATGAAAAATCGTAACCAAAAAGAAAAATAAATTAAAGTAATTACTGCAGTAATATTATTCAAGATTCTCCGTTGCAATGCGGATGACTCCAGTGAAAACCCTAGGCTCGTACAGAGAGACAATTTAAGACTCCTGCAGCAGCACTCGCTGTGATTTGCAGCCATGCAGAATGGAGGGTGTGTGACCTTTGGATGGAACCTACAGTGCATGCTGATACTTGATGTTAGCCAACAGGCTTTGTGTGAAATATGCTGCTAGGCAAGAACACAGCCTTGTAATGCCATTATAATCCCCTGACACAGCAACTGGCATGGCACAAATATCCCACTACCCCACTGAGCACTCTTATGTATGACACACAGATAGCCGTCGCGGGACAGAGCTCACTGGTTGCTGCTTTTAGTGTCATTAAACACAGTTTTCTCACAAATATTCTGTCATACGTAGTTCTAGCTGTTCTCTGCCACTGCAGTGTAAAGCAACTGGTCATTATTACTGCAGCACATCATAGTTGGCAAGGTGTAGCAGCACAGTGGCCGACAATGAAAATGTTAAGCTTCCTTGGACAAAAATGCTACCTATATTCAAAATGCGTTTTAAATTAAATTTTAAATGCATTCTGATGCATGGTGTAAAATAATATGTCTGTTATCACGGGCAACTTTTTTCCTTTGAAGTCAAAAATTGTGGTACTGATGTCCCTTGGTGTGATAGCATGCTTAGCCTCTGTCAGCGGCGCCACTGAATCTCTTTGAGTGGAGGTCATCGCAGCATACGTGGGTGGGCTCCCCCCACACTGCAGGCTAAGGTTTATGGTGAGTGACAGAGCACTGGGTCAAGTAGATGCCTATCTCCATCTTCAATAACGAGAGCTTAGCCAGCTTGCTGACTGGAGTGAACGACCTGCTGGCTGATTGCAGAGGAACGACAGACTTTGTTTGAGTAACCATGAGAGCCGTCTTTATGGATCCTTTTGACAGTCAAAAAAAACAAAAAAAAACAAAAAAACAGACAGCGACTCAGCCTCTGTCATTACCTGTACAGAGGGGTGTGTGTGCACATGTTTGTCAGAGGAAGATAAAGAGATGTTGAGGTGTGTAATGAGTAATAGACTCACCGTCCAGTTACGACAAAGCACAGCTTACACATGCTGTGCAGCAGAGCTGAGGCTTGCTGGAGGAAGGCAGACATTTTGGGGTGCTCGTCTACAGGACCTTGGATTGACAAGAAGCACCCATACAGCTTGTCAATCAAACCCATGTTTACCACATAGCTGGAAAGCAAGCGAGAGAGAAAAGCATACCATGGTTTATTAAATTTGTTTCTAAATGTTAAAACAAGTTAAACATGGGCAACATTCTTGGTAAAAAGCTAATCGCACACGGGCAAACAAAGACCTTTACTGTGCATACTTCCACAGCACTACAGCTGAAAGCCAATACCTCACCTAAGCCATCCACCCCTGCTATTACTGTGATATCTTCAATTTGTCTTTGCCAATGACAGGTCTCATGATCATGTTCCCTGTACTCTTTCAGCCACAAATCACTGCTAATAGTGTCATTAAAGGACTGTTGTGGCCCCTGTGCCAGCCCAGCTCTGGGCCCTTAACAGTCTCCTGACCTGAGGCTAGTCTTCTCAAAGCTCCAGCATGCGTTAACCTTTGGGTACAAAGAGCTTACGGAAATCTAGAGGGAACTGCAGCTGCCAGTCAAGACTTTCAAGTTGCTGCTGTGTTCACTGTGAAGTCAGTTTTCCCTTGTCTTATCACCATTTTCAACATTCACTTCTTTTGTATAGCATTTTTGTTAGAACTGTCACTCACTGATGTCCTCTCCAAACAGGTGATTATGACCATTTTCAACCTGCACTGGACACTTGAACCAAGTCATATTGTTTTGACTTGATCCTCTTCCATGGCTTTACTTAGGTTGAAAGGATCTTTCATCACACTTTTGTCCCGTGTCTGCTCTCTGTTTAACAACCTGTTTGGTGGTCACACTTGCCACTTTGTGTTCCATTGTTCGACAATGCATTGAAAAAAACAACACAGATAGTGGACTAAAAGCACTCAAAAACAAACTGAGAAACTAGCAATGAGCAGAAAGGAAATAGTGAGCTCCTTTTAAGTGATATATACAGTAGGTTGTTTTAAAATCTTAGGCTTACAATGTTTTCATCTTTTGTCCTTCCTCACATCCACAATTTAAGACAGTTGAGGTAAATCTTGTGTTTGTACTCAGGATTATCGGTCTGAAGACACCATTTTTCTCAGGCCCTCTCCTGCCTCTAGGGTTATAACTGGGTCAGTAGATGAGATTGGTGGGCCTGTGCAACTGCTCTGTCCAGATGAATCATGGTTTGTGGGAGGGATACGGGAAAGACTGCACTAGTCCACAAGGTGTCATGAGGCCAGGCCTGCCTTTCCTCACAGTCCACATTTCTCCATCACAGCCTCGAATGCTATAGCACAGACCCACATAGCTTGAAAAACCAGGTTCAAGGGTAACTTTCAAAGCTTTGGAAGTGAGCTTTTGCTGCTACTTTGTGACTCTCCCCCCCGAGAAGCGGATTTTACTTAAAATGTAGCACAAGCTGGAAAGAAGCCAGATTATACCTCATTCTCACACTACTCCCATTCTAACAAGACACTGCTTGGACCATTTCCAAGCAAACTGTCATTCTGTCAGGCTATTCTTTACATAAGGCATGTTGTTGAGGAAATTACAAGTTGACCAACTCTAAACCCAGTGAAGAGGAATACAGGAGAGATGTACAAAAGAGAAAAAAGGGGAGCCATGTAGGAGAAGGAGAAGCAGCATGAGAGTAGTACAGAGCAATAGAGGGAAAATACCTGATTAGATCTTGTGTGCGAGTGTTGAAGGACTCTGCGGCAGAGCTCTTGACCTTGGCATCTTGGGAGGAAATGCACGTGTTTTCACCTTGCCCAGACTCAGAGATATGAGGCCACAGTGACCCCAGGATGGTAGAAATGGTCTGAAGAAGGCCTGTCGTCAAACCCTCAAAGACTTGTTTGTTTACACTGCGCCCAAAAATGGACTTGTCCTCATCGGGGACGTAGAGCTGTTAGAATAGAAGGGGAAAAAAGTTTAAACAAGGCAGCACACCAAGCAATTAATAAACTTATTTCATTTACATCAGCTCTTTTAATAAACCCTAATGTCGAGAGACTGCAGTAGAAAGTAAGTTAATGCCATTAACATAATAATTTAACAGACACAGAGAGATAACAAAAGACAAGTAAAATTACCCTTTAGCATAAACTTGAAATACTGTTTAATTAACAAAGATGTTAATATTAAATGCTTTTCTTGCAGGTTTTCCCTGCAACAAATTTTTGGTGCACCAGCATTAAATAAAGTTATTTCTAACAAATTATGTTAATTGGGGTTTCATTCACGCAAGAATAATAAGCATTTTATTAGTAAATAACAACATTAGGATTTGTAACAGCTATAATTAAGACCATCATGATATCACAATAACGATTTAGTTGAGATTTACATTAATTAGACTTAAAATAACAATGCATGGAGGTACTGAGAATCTGTAACCATAACTGTCTTAAAGAATACAATTTTATTATTTGACAATATTACATTTTTAAATATCAGAATGTATTTATCGTGACACCCCTGGCTCCAATAAATGTAAAAAAGCTTTTCAAAGCATTTCTTAAGCTATGCAAATCTTGCATAAACAAATAAAGATGTACGATAAACCAGCAACACCCTGACAAGATACAGCTCCAAATAGAAAAGCTGTAGAAAGAAATCAAACACCATAGTAACAAGGGTATTCTTCACATTTTCATTTCCAGGAAAACTTCATGAAAACAGTGGCCCACTGCTAAAATATAGTGCCACTGTTTAATGTGAAACCCTGCAAAGGTCGAACCTTCCCATTTGGTCTAATGGTTAGGGTGAATGCTGACAGCGTAGGTAAATCCACCGACATTCTCCACAAATCTAATTAAAAGGGGGCATGTTCATATGGCAGTGCAACCCCCACTGCTTTACTCTCATACACACATTCCAAAACATGGACGCGCACATGAATACGTGAAGGCATAGGCAAACCTGGCTAAAAGTTAAAAGTTGTAAACTAAATCACAACTCATGACTGAGTTGGAGCGTGAGTAAATGTGGAGCTCAAGTCTTAATCTGCAGTGAACACGAGGAGAAAAGTTAGTTTATCTCCTGCAGTGCTGTTGGATATGTCAGTCAGCAGAGCAGCTGCGGGGATATGTTTTATATAAACTGAAGCATACAGGCGAACCTCTCCCTGTGTGCCCTAAGGAAATATGACTGCTTTGGATTGGAACTCGACTGGAGAAGGAAGCCCCAGTAGAGTTCATGCATGCACCACAGCCCTGTGTCTGTGCCTTGTCCTGTCTGCGTTGTGAATGTAGGCAGCCCTAGTGAGCTGCCACCATTGGATGTTTGGAGTGGACTGATGTTTACAGTCCTTCTCTCAGAGTGCTGAGGGATATGGGGCTGACATGTCGCCGCAATGCAGCCTCCCTGCCTCCCTGTCTATGGTCTCACATTCTCTCAGTCAGGAGGCATCTGCGGAGAAGTTGGGCAGTGGTTTGTTACTCGCTAGTTCTTTGTCATACTCTGTCTTTCATTAACACTGTGGTTGTAGCAGACACCAGTAAGAACGCAGCTTCCTTTATGGTCAGACCAGTGTATATGAGTAGATAAATGTAAAGAAAACAAGGAATTCTTAACATGTGCAACATTTGTGTGTGGCCAGGATAGAGGCCATGTTTATTTGATCAGGCCTTGAATGCCCTCTGAGCTGTACTTAATACAAATGTAAATAATGTTTTTAGCAGAAACTAATCACACAAAACACTTAATTGCACTGCATCTTCTATCTTCTGTACTGGGATGCACATACTTACTGTTAGCTGATGCAGTAGCAGGTCCATGAGGAGTACTATCTTGTTGCTAAACAGCACATAGGAGCAGTTTAGCGCGCAGCAGGAACATGTCAGGTTGTAGATATTTACAGCAGAACAGAGAGATCTAACAAAGAAAGATGACAAACTGTTACTGATCAAAAGTTTAACATAAAACAAACCTCAGGGCACACCATTTCACTCCTTGCAATTTGTTAAACAGAACAACTGGGATGTAAATGTGACCGGGGCACTGACAAGACTATCTGCAGGCATTAGAAAAACCAAACACACTCTTCTGTATTTGTGGTTCGTTAAGGGTGCAGTCTGTCTTCATGAGTCAAAAGCATATCTCACCGACAGCAAGAGTAAGGAAGTCAATTTAAGATATAAAACACTCATATCAGCTACTTATATGGAGACTCCCTTCATGAGAGCCACCTTCAGAGGTGCTGAGTGCAATCTCAGTCTCATCTTGGCAAAGACGGTGCAGCATTTCCGCTGGAGAGATAAAACTATTTCTCTTAGCAGCTCCTCACAGCACAGCCGCCAGGCAGCCCCAGGCAGCAGTCAGCACTGAGCCCGTCAGCGTGCCTCTGTATTATGTCTACTCTACAACAAGCCCCAGAGAAGATTAATGCTTCAGATAACTGACCAATCACTCTGCTGTGACTGCTACTCCCCCCTCACCCCGTTTCATCAGTTAATATTTTCTGACAACTGTATATTTTAGCCACTGGAGAAATAGCATGTCCTATCTGCTCGCTGGAAGAAAGGAATCCGCCTCTCCAGTGCCTAAAGTAGGCCATGTTTATTTCAAGTAGTAAACATTTTGATATCTACCGAACCTTCACATCTGCTGTGCGTTTTCGGTCAAACCACACTGGCATTGTAAAGAAAAATAGATTAGGTGGAGGTTCACTAAAGTCTGTCAATAACCTCATCCACTTTTTGCCTTGGATTTGCTGGTAGGAAGATCAGTCATTTTGATTTTAACATTACTGACACAGCAGTGTAAAGCTGTAAGGCATTGAATTCTGTAACAATGCGAGAAGCACTACAATCTCAGGATGGTGTCCAAATTTGACATCAAAGATTACTTCCATCCACCTGAAAACAATAAGAGAGCACTTAACAATGACATTAAAAACTTACAAACTGTACCATTAATGTGTGGCAATTATGTCGACAGTTATTTGAGGAGTTCATAAAGACAGTGGAAAAAGTTAAATAATGGTTAAGTGCACTGATACGGGGAGCCTTTGTGGAACAATAGGTGAGGTAACATGAGAATCCAACCAAACTTCGCTTTGTGTGCAGTAATGCAGCATCAGATTCTCAGAGCTCAATTCTCGAGTCAACATGGCACAAAGATAAAGTTTCTACACAAACACCAAAACAACAACTCAAAAACTTTTTACTCATGAAAATGGTAGCTGCCATGTACATTCCTCAAAGGGACATGAATTACTTTTGGTGCTAACAGTCACCATTGTGTCATTTGAGATTATGTGACTTCTGAGTAAAGTAGTGCACAATAGTGGGGTTATCATATTATCTATCAGATTAAATAGCAAGGAAGGGCTGACTTGATTATTGTCATGTAAGCATTCAGGTTACAGTGAGATTTTAGGGTTTTGTAATCTGCCAAATGTTTGCCCTAAGCTTTCTATAATGGAATTTTAATGGATTTAATTGTTCTTCAACAGAAATAAAGATGGTAATCTAGAATAAGAAGATCTGTGGATGGGAAAGCATGTTTTTTCCATATCCTACCAATAAAAGGTACTCAAAAAAAGAGAACTTAAAAAAAAAATCCACATAAGTCATTAGGATTTACTTATTGCACTGTCAAATCGTTTTATTGCCCAGTTTCCATTTGGCAGTTTTGTAACATAATGCAATGCCATCCACGGTAGAGACTTCTTAAATGCAGTTTATCCACGTTTAGCATGGTGCAGTGATTCTTTTTTTTTTTAGTGTTCCCCTGGTCACAAAGTTTAGGTATAGCCCTGTACTCATGTTGGATGCTGCAAAACGGTTTTCCTTCTGCCGTTTAGGGTCTCATCCATGTGACTGATTGGTGACCAGTCCAGGATATACTGGCGAGTGTCAGCTGGGACAGCCACCTTCACTTAAACGCCACCCTCTTAAAGGAGACTGTAAGGAATTCCTCAAAATATACTGCATATTTATTGTACTAAATGATATTACAAAGAGAGTTTTATTACAAAAATAAATACTATAACAGTGGTATAACTGTTAAAAATACTTTACAAAACTTATTCAAGGGAAGACTGAAAAGTATAGTCTTATTAAATCACTTAGCAAGTGGCAAGAAAGATCAGGCCTTCAACTCAATTAGTGGCTCATGTAATGAGCATTCAGTTGCTTTGTAGCACAGCTAATCAGGGTTGTCTATGGTCATCTCTGAACAAATGAGTAGGCTGTCAAAGGCATGTTTAAGTTATGCCCTTACACCAGAGTGTACAATGAACCACCACAGTGATCTGTCTTTGGTTTCCTCCCACCTAATTGAGCTTGATGAGCATGACACCTGATAGCCCAGCCCCTCTGGGAATCTCACTCCTCTAAACACCCCTCATTGACAGCTCTAGTCAAAGATTTTGAGGAACAATTTGGTAAAGTGCCACACCACCCTTTCTCGTGTTACACAAAAACTTTGTGGGGACTGATGTGCACCAGTCTATTTAAACTGTCCACATTCCTCCACCTACACCACTATGGGATTCTCATTACATTGGAGAGGACAGGTTTGTAAAACTACCATAACTGCTGTCTATCCCAGTTCATCTTGGGCACGAAACTATCAGCATGAATTGTAACTGGTGGACTTAAGAGAGGGGTTTAACGTAGATGCAAACATGAGAATAAGAGAGACCGTAAGATGCAAATAATAGAGCATTGTACTTTGCTACACTAAACTTAACCCCACATAACCAAGGAATATTATTTTACATGTAAATGTATGAATAACCATAAAGATATGAGGCCTACAGGCAAAAGGAGCACACTTGATCTTGTCTCGCTCCCCCCATAAACCACTGCTAAAATCCCAGGTGCCAGGTGGTATTTAAATATCATAATCAACACAGATCGGTAAATGGATAATTAAATAATATAATAGGACAAAACTATTCCTTAAGCAGAGGATTTGTCCACAAAATGACTCAAAGGTTATCTGACTAATAAACTCTGGAATAAATCAGAAGTACCAACCATAAACACTAGTTTCCTAGCACTGAGATATATGATTATGGATTGCGGCTATCTTTCACCCAAGTCCATTTATCAAGGTAAATGGCCAACTGTCCGTTCAGCTGACAACAGGACAACAAGCATATAAAAGGGTCTTTATGCTTTTTGTCATTGCCTTGAGTTATCAGCCCTGAGATCTGTGCTCCTCAACCTCAGTCTCACATTCCTCGCCCTTTCTGTGAGTTTCCTATGTGTGCAGTCAAGCTTGACAGGGGCAGTGCTGCAGAAATCTGACTAACTTCCAGATCAGGTTGAGCCCCTGCCTCTTAAACAGGGGAAGAAAAAGAATCCTAAGCCAAAATAAAAGGTGAGGAGCAGACCCATTTCCTTGTGCTGTCAAACAATCCCTTCATTCAGTGCTATCTAAATGACATTTAATTTGATTCTGCTGTTGATCTCTCCGATACCCTGAGTGCTTCCAAGACATCTACCCTGGGCTGTCGTGCCACACTGGCCTGCTATGAAGGGGGAGAAATCTGATGAGCCGTCACGCCACACCGTGCACACAAGTGTACGCACACACAACTACGCACACGCTCACAAATGGTGGAAAACATCCTGAAATAAAACCACAGGTAGCAGGTCTGATTTCACAGGATACAACAGGTCATGTGAGACAGAGGTGGAAAGACAAATTGGGTTAACACGCATGTCCAAGGACTCCTAAACTTTCTCTGGAGCTCACCTGTTACAATCACAGCACCGTCTTTCTTTTAAAATAAATTAATTAAAAAAAAAAAAAAAAATATTTTGGAAAATAAAAACAAAAAAAAAAACAAAAAACCCCAAAAACAAT
>VUQS01006746.1:33177-45692 GCA_015108495.1 Heterochromis multidens
CAATTTCAAATAAACAAAAAAAAAAAAAAAAATTTATAATTAAAAAAAAAAAAAAAAAAAAAAAAAAAAAAAAAACATGATTAATCAAAAGGCCACAAAAACAAAACCTACCACAGAAGCCACAAACTGTCTTTAGTTAAAACTAATACACTAAGAGGCTTAAAGTGATTTCACTCCCTATTGGTCTCATGGTGGAGAAATATCAGGGCTGTTAGGGAGACAGAAATGACAACCTACAGTTAAATTTCTGTGACACTGGAGCTGAAACTATTAGACACTTTTCATTTTCCACCAACGCTCCAGATTATTTTTTTTATACGTATTTTCTTCAGCTGGCTAGGGTCAAGAAAACCTCCAAGTCAGTGATATACAGGTCTGATATAAAAATGTAAATAAATGATATCAAACTTATCTGAAGGGTTTGCTTGATGAGTGACTTAAAAATCAAATAATTTAAAAAAGTAATTAATCGTGTCAGCTTAGATTTAAAATAAGTAAGACTAATTTATGATCCATTGGCATATTTAGGGATTGCATATTTAAGGGCTGATGCTTTTGGGGAACCTATTTTAAATAGTAAATGCCAAAAACGGAAGACAAGAAATATAGTAATATCAAGTTGTTTTTATACATGAACTCTGGAAAATGTGACCGGACCACTCTTCCGGACATTGTCAGAAGTTTTCCTTTCTTACATGGAGCACGAAGCAAGAGATAGTCCACTTCAGGCACATTATCACTACTGGAAATACTGTGTTTGGTTTAGGTAAGGTAACTACCTGAGCAGAGAGTCCAGCAGGCAGGACACTGAACGAAAACTCGCTAGCTGTGAATACACCAAGCCTTTATATATTCTATTCTATGCAGGTTAAAGACTGTAATGTCCGATCCCACCGCTTCAGATAATTGTATTCTCACATGCACCTAAACCAAGCAATGTGTAGAATAGTTCAGGGCTGCTGTGCATGTGCTTGTCTGAGAACCACAACATCGGAGTTTGCTCTCTACAAAATAAACAGCTTACTTTAAACCAGAAATTAATGTACAACACTAAATAATTAAAATATGCCAGAACAACATGTTTTGTTGCTTATAAAAATAGAACATTTTTAAGTGAACTAAATAATGCGTTTCTCTCTCTTTTTTTTTTTTTTCTTTGAAAACTTGACACTGCTGATCTGGGTTTTACCTGTCAGTCAGCTGGAGGCCCCAGTGAGAAACCCTGTAATCCTTCCACTCTGCCCCTCGCCTTCCCCCATGTCCCAAGATACAGCTCCCACCAATCCCACTACTCAGCCAAACCAGGCTGTGAGTGCTACCAAATGAAAATTAAAAATTCTTGCTGCAGCATCTGGCTCTCAGAGCGGTAAATACTTTGGGCAATATATAAATACAAGTGCTTAATAATAAGGCAAGTGTGCAGGAGAAAGAAAGGGGCAGCACATTGGGAGAATTGCTTCTCTTAATCACCCTAAGTAAGGGGGGGGAATCAGGTTTGACACAAGAAAAATCATTAGAGGCCACAGAGGGAGAAACACAGTGGGGTCAGAGACTAGATGCAGCCTAGAGAGTAAAGGAGGAGTGAGTGGTGGGGGTGGGACCCAAGCAGCAGCGCAGGAGAGGAGCATCGAGTGTTGTCTAAGGGATTAGAAGAGAAAGTGGAGACTGAATCAGATATGGGGGAGAAAAACAAATCTTTAGGTGAGTCAATGACATGAGAGATGCTTGTTAGGTCAAATAATCAGAACGGCTCCGACTTGAAGTGACTCAGGGGCCAGACAGCCATGCTGATGGAGACTCTATTTATTTGACTTTGTCAAGGGATTAAGGAGAGAAGCACTCCCCAGACTGCCTCATTGGCTGATCATGATTCTGCACAGCTTCGGGTGGATACCACTGCAAAAAGATGGTGAAGCAGAGCTTGACAATATAGTTCAAAGATTTGCTTTTAAACTGTGGAAAAAGACAAGGCAAAAGGCCCCACACTTGATTTGCCTATTGCAAATGACACCATGGATGAATGCAGCCCATCTCCAATGGCCCACTGACCTCTGACCTCCCACTGGGAGCACGTGGAGCTAAGAGGAGGAGCCCTCATGTAGTAACAGCTTGTGCGCTACTCACATCACACTGGTCTCCTCCTCTCTCCTTACAGAACACCGTGCCACCCACCTCTGTCACTTTATTCTCTGCCTCCCTGGGGAAATTCGGTAATAGCCTCTCCAGCCGGCCCAGTCACCACTGATGAGACACCATAATGTCTCTATCCTCACACCCAGAGGCATGCTCAGTGGGATGTTTTGATGGCTCAAACCACAACTTGGCAGGAAATTTATGCCTCATTACAGGAAGTGGGCCGTATATTCTCCTCATCATAAACATGATGGCAGGTGCTTTAATTCGAACCCTCAGTCTCAAATTGATGTGACTTTTACTGTAAAAAAAACAAAAAAAACATGCAACGAGGCTTCTGAGGCCTTGTTTCAACTCAATTGTAGTCAAGAATGTTTGCCATTACATCTGAAAATCATATATATTTCTACAGCTGTGGTAGGAGTATTTACAAAAAAAAAAAACAACCTCTTTTTTTTCTAAAGTCAAATTAAAGTATCTTTGTTGAATAAAGTCTTATGCATCAATGACATTTCATCTGGAAATCCAATTTAACATTGTCTAAACCAGTGACATCTGAGTCGTGCAAACCACACAGACAGAAGACAATGCTTGCTCTCGTGCTAGGAAGCTCCTCTATTGGTACCATGTGCTCAGTGTAAACACTGTTAATCTGGTCTTCATTAGCCAATAACCAAAGGCAAGTTACTATGGAAAGAGCAAAAAAAAAAACCCAACTCATCAATGAAGAGACGGCTGGCATGACCTCTGCACTACGGCAGACTGTTCAGTGTGAAACCATAAGTCTCAGTCTAGGGTATTATGCACCCGTAAACCACTGTGATAGAACTTTATATTAAAGAAAGGCAAGACTTTATGCACATAAAAATACAACAGAGAGTCAAGAAAAAAATACCAAAACAAAACAATGTCATTCATGTGCTCCTCTACCTGCTTCTCTAAGATGCGAGAGATCTCTCCCAGGGTTCGGTCCAGACCAGACACTTTGTTGTTGGCCCACTGCCCGCTGTCTTGGCCCTGCAGCTGCTTCAACAGGTCTTTCACCAACCGCTGCAACCTGAACATAACAGCCAAAAGTTATAAATCTGTTAAAACAGCAGTCCTTAATTTAAGATTTTTATACTGCCAATAAAGCTGAAATGTTTAGTCAATTAACTGATTAGTCAATCTACCAAAAAATTAAATACAAAATAAAAATAGATGATCAATGAACTCTTTGTCAATTTCAGGCACACATTACAAAAATATTGAATGAACAAATATAACCTTTAAAATGTTTATATTTTTGACACCTTTCAAACTGAAATAGATATATATGGACTTTATTATTAATTAACCTTGATTGAATTATTAAAAATATTAATTTCAAATCTAAAAGTGAGTGTATCATTTTCCATTTGGGAAGTTCGTCTTTTTAAAGTCATGTTCCGATTTGTTTAGATTTGCTGATTTAAAGATGTGATTGAGAAAATAAGCAACAGTTTTATTTTTTATTAATGAAGCTTTACCTGTAGCCCTACAAACATCAGGGGAAAATATTAATACTGAAGAAATTTATAAAATTAAATTATGAAAAAAAACAACAACACTTACTTGGCCTTATATGGGGAGTCAGGGACCTGAGTCTTTGCCTCCATTGAGGTCTCATATTCCTTTGCTCTACAGAGAAAGAAGTAGGAAACAGTTCTTGAATCCCAGGAAAAAAGTGTTTGGCCCGTCAGTAAAAAACACGAAGGATCAAAGTGTGAGGAGAGAGAGGGAAAATACTTCAAACTGTGTCTGTTTATTTGGCCTGTCAGCCAATCACCATGTAACTTAGCTTAAAATAATCAGACAGCAGCACTGCAGGGACCAGTGTTTTGCTGCCATCTACTCATGTCACCAAGCCTTAATTCCCTCCTGCCATTTTTAACAAGGAGGCTAGAGTTCTTTGCTGCTCTTGCTGTCAAACAGTTAATGGGGGTTAGAAGCAATACAACCATGGCCATTAAAGGACTGTCATCTCCATTCCGTTAGCCAACAGCCCAACTCTGAAAAGGCAAACTTTGTGTTGTGCATGTTCGTGGGTGAAAATGGGTTATAGAGAGGTCCATTTATCTGTCAATCACACACTCCCAGACATGATAAGTAACTATTGATCAGAGGTTGACAGTGTACCTTCCGGTTACCCATCTCTACACTGATAGAATCAAACTCTTCCTGGAAGACGACGAGTGGATTTCTCCCAGCAGACCATACCTGGTCCAACCGAAGTCTGCCCTTGAACACGAGATTGTGAACAGTCGATCGATCATCCAAAAGACACTGATAATTCACCTCACAGTTTGACCAAGACAACAAGATTCTACAAACCTTACAAGTGGATAGCCAGAGCACATATTTGAGCATTCAGAAAGTAAATATCAATACAAATTTTGTTTGTGCATGGGCCTCAAAGGTAGAGGAGATCCTCTACTAATCAGAAGTCAGTGGTTCGATCCTCGGCTCCTCTAGTCCGCATGTTGAAGTGTCCTTGGGCAAGGTAGTGAACAGAAAATTGCCCATTACTCACCCAGTGTGTGAGACTGGGTGAATGTGGCTTATAGCAAAAAGGTACTTCAGTACAAAAGTGCTCCATTTAACTGATTAAATTCATTTAAAATAACATACAAAGATAAAAAAAAAAAAAGATCAGCAATACTAACAGAAAAGAAAAATGATTTAACAACAACACACAAAAAAAAAAAAAGTATACTTCTACTGCATTAGATCTGATTTTCAACAGACCGAGTTATGAGCCAAGAAAAAAATATCCCTAAGTGCCATGATTCAGTACTCATTCTGAATATGTAGTGAATTTATGTGTCATGTGAGCAGGATAAATAGGTAGCACAGACTTGCTTTAATAAGGACTTGAACTAGATGCACTGTTTGCCATTCATGATATTACAATATTAATCTGACAGGTTTATATCTAATCAGTTTAAACAGGGAGCAATTGCTACACAATTCATTACAGTCATGTAAAAATGGGCAATAAATCTCAGTGTTCAGCAATAACGGAGAAAGCCCAATTCTATAGTGTGAGACTATAAGCACTTCATAACACAAGGGATCTCGATTTCTTTTACCTCTATTTTATTTACAAAGACATTTCTCTTTGGCTATATCCAAACCATGGCTACAATGCAATACAGATGCATTTTTGAGGCAACAACAAGCAGTAAAACCTACAGAAAAGTGATAATACTTCAATATTTCAATGTAGTCTATGTATTGTTAAGAACATATGTTTTTCCTTTCCTTATCTAGCACACCTTAACACAAGTTAAGGCTATGCTTAGCATCTCATGCAGTACTCCATACTCCATAAGGCATATCTTCATACACACATTACCCTCTTAGGTCCACACAGCCAACAAAACAAACCACAAACCACAAGCAACCAGAAACAGACAAGAAGCTCATATCTGAGTATGAGTGAATACTCGGCTTTGCAAGTTCAGAACTCATCCTGACACTGACAGGCTACTTACATTAAATTTTAATAGCTTATTTTCCTCTCCAAAAAATTTATTAGTAGAGGAGGTAAGCCAAATAAGTGGGCTAAAGTGTGTGTGCCACTTTATGACACAACAGGGCTGCATGCAGGCCTACTTTAAACTCCTGTGAGAGACACTCACATTTTACGGACACCATACGGTGTTCCAATAAAACGGTTCATTTCCACCCAGTGGTGAAGCAGCTCACCTTTATGTTTACAGGGGCTCTGTGTTATTTATGACCTCTGAAGGCCTGCAGAGCTGCTGCGCGAGTGATGGTGAACAGAGGCAGATCATGTTGTCACTTTCTCAGTACCGCTGAGTCTCACAAAGCCAAAAACAGCAGAGCTGAGAATAAAACATTGCAACAGAAAGGCTGTTTCAGCCTGTAGCTGCCTCTTTGGAATACCTTCCTTCTTCTGAGCTATAAATTATTAAAACCGTAGAAAACTCACTCATTATCAAATTCTCAGCTTTAATAGTGATAAGATTTTGGAGGATCATTAGGTCAGCCTACACTCACAAGACAGCACAGAACTCTGTGAAAACAAATAATGAAATGTACTCGACCACCACAGCCGGTCTTAAATAGGCTAGAGGCTCACACAGGAGTGGTTTAACAAAACAAACAAAAGCAAACAAAGAAAAATGCTCTAAAGAAAGTGGAGGAAATACGGCTCCATTGCTCCATCTCATCTCAGCAAGTACTGAAATCATTGCAGTTCAATAAAAATAGGCAGTTCTGAAATAAATAGAATTTGTGTTATTGCATGCATGCATGCCTCTTGTCCCCCCTCCCCTAAAAAACAAACAAACAAAAACAAAATCTGAAGAGCAGACTCTGCAGCAAATCAGTTAGTGTTGCCCAGCTTTTTCTGAAATATCATTGCAAAAGTTATCATAAACCACAAATTATGCCCTCATTTCAATCGCTTTATACATATTTTAACCCTCAAATTAAACTATAACTTTTAATAACAAACAAACAAAGTTATTCCAATATCCAACCTTAGACATCAGGAGTGGTAGTGAATATGGAGAGAGCAGCAAAAAACAAATACTTAGTAAAATGGATTTCTTATGTTCAACCATTAATATCACATTATCAGCACACCCTCCATTATGTTGTTATTGGTAAATGGACTGCACTATAGCACTTTCTAAAGCGAGTTGGACACTCGTGCACACGCATGCACTGAAGGTGCTGACCGGACGTCAGGGTTTGTTCGAGGACACTCAACCCCATGAGGACAGGAGGAGGAGGGGGGTTTGAAGTACCAACACTGCAGTGCAACACCTGCTCTACTTCTGGAGCATCATTACATTGGTATTTTTGTGTGTGTATATAAAGGCTTTATGCTCTTGCTGTGGTGTGTGTCAGCACTGTTTTCATTTAATTACATCTTCAAGCTCAGTTGTAAAAATGAATATTAAAACTGAAAAGAATAGTGCTGTTTTGATATGGTTCCTGAGCAGTAAAGACAAGTCACCAAATTCACTTTTAGGATCAGTTTTCAGTAATCAAAAAAAAAAAAAAAAGAAAAAGAAAAAAAATGGAGGATAAGGCATCCAAGGCAGTACTAGATCAGTAGTGTCAAGGAAAAAACAAACACGTTAAGCAGATGACGTTTTTATTAATATCTACTATACACATTTGTTGTTAATGTGATTTTTCAGCCCCTGACCAAGGTTGATGGACATAATATATTGATTTATGACTAATTCTTTTTAGTGTGCGATGTGGCTGTCTTTTGAGGGTACATCTCGCAATCCTCCCAATAATAAGCATCAGTACCATCTCACAGTAAGCACTGCCTGTCTCTTCTTTGCATCTCTGTTTTGACAGCCAGCGGGATTGATTGAGCTCAGGTCCAGGTTCTGACACATAGCAGCATCACCTCCTATTTGTTGATTGCCATTGATTTTCTTTGATACTTCATTTAAAAATCAATAACTCAGAACAAGAAAAATAGGCATGGCTCATACATACTTGAACATACATCGTGGATGCCGGGGAAGGCTTCAGATTTGGCAATGCCATGGCAGCAATTTGGAGGAAAGCTCTTTACAGGTGAAAGCCGGGGACCCACGGATCGATTTGCAGCTTTGCTCCCCAATCACAGAAAGTGGTCATAAATTAACATCATCAGTGTTACCTTGTAGAAAGCCAGGATGCACATAACATCTGTTTTCCATCTCCTTGTCACTCATAAAAAAAGTCCTGGCAAAGGTTTGTCCTCTCCTGCCTGTGAGAGGATAGTGAGGGAGACAGAGACCGACAGACAGTAAGAGAGAAAATGGACGTATTACCTGGAGTTCATCCTGGCGCGGAGCTTCTTGGCCTTCTTTCGTGCCTTCTGCCGCTCTTCTCCATCCTTCATGCTTTCCGAAGAAACAGAGCTGTCCGTCAAAATATCTACAATGTATTTCTTCAAGGAAAGATGCTCCTAGAATAGAAAAAAAAAAGAATCAATACATTAAATACTACTGACAACTTGTTCCTGGATTATTAGTTATAACAAACTCAAACATCAGCAGTGGAAAGAACATAAGTGTTAATTTAGCAGTTTTAAAGCACTCATTCCCTGGAAGGCAAACACTGTCCTTTCTAAAACACAAACCATTAAAGGTTTTATAACATTTGATCAGCTTGTAAATATGACAAATCACTACAGATGAAACAACTCTGGGAAAAAGTCAGTAATATAGGCGCCAACTTGTCAGCCACTACATTACACTGCTGCTTGCACCAAATGTATTGGTAAAAATAGCAATTATACAGTTTTTGTAATACAGTATTGCTTGCTATTTTTATATACAATTTGAATACACTGCATATACTACATATACAGTAAACAGAAGGATGGCAAATGCCAAAAGAAAGGCTACACTGACATATCCTGGGAAGAGTAGTGCCTATTGTTAATAATTAAGTAGTGTTTGTTTCCCCTTTTGAGGAATCAAGATAGGCTCCAAAACAGAAAACGTAATCCTTATTAATTGCAAGTTATACACTTAAGATAGTGGCCTGAATGTGTTGTGTGACACATTGCTGTATACGTCTCAGTAACACCACTGAATCCTGTAATTACTCTCAATACTCGATGTTCTTTTGAAGCCATCTGCCTGCCCATGGACACGCTGAAGGCCAGGACAATTCTGATATTTCCACTTGTAGATAAGAGAATGTAGCCCAACTTGAACAGCATGATACATGTGCAAGAAACCAATTACGCTGTCATCCAGCATTCCCGAGGATACAAAGGCCTCAGACAAAGGGTTTCTGCAGTCAAGTTAACTTGTGTGATGCCATAGCCTTTGGTCAAAGTTGTTCCTGCACCTGCTGCCTGAATAGGGCTCTTTACTAAAAGGCGTCACATGAAACAGGTGTCATTAGGTGGGCTCAAGTGTGCAAAAGCAAACCAGTGCCACAACACTACTGACTGAATCTAAAAGTTCGCTTTACCATCTGGACTTAAAGAAACTGAAAATATATTTTATAACTAAAGAGCCAAATGATTACCACTGCAAGGTCATTTAAGAATAGGACATTCTACTTCACAAATACATATTAAATAAAAAAAAAATAAAAAATTTATATATTTGAGAAAAGATCAAAGTAATCCAGATCTAGGGACTCAACTCATGCACTATGTGGAAGGAATTTGGAAGCATTCTTGAGCTGCTTCCATTTTTTGTGTTTTGTTTTATTTGTTTTTTTTTTTAGTTTTTTCAAAAGTAATGAGTAACTATTTGTAGTTTCTGTGCACCAATCAAAAAAATTTGACCATACCACACAATCACAGTCTTGATGATGTAATTCAGTTTTGAGTTTTGAATAAGTGGAAGAAAATAAATAATAAATAAAATAAAACATTTTCCTGAAAGAAATTAATATTCAATATTATAGAAATTTTGCCATTTAGAGTTGAAGCAATATTTTCAGAAGCTTCAGTGTTGATCCGTACTAACTTGAATGCGAGGGTTGTTTCCTCAGATTTGTACATGCACACCTCTGCCCTCCTTTTACTGACATCACAGGTCAGTAATGACTCATGACCACAGCTATCCCTCACTTAGAAGGCAACAGTTCAGTAATCTCTCAGAGTCTATCCAGTAAACTAGCCTCTCACTTAATGGAATTGCTTCAGCAACAGATATAACACATCTGTTGCAAAAAAAATCACACTGGTCATATAAAAGGTGTCTTAAATATTACAGTATAACACTGAGAGACAGGCAGTCCATTGGCATATAAATCTAACTTTCAGTTTGGGTTTTTTTTTAACCATGTTATGTAAACTTCATGCATTTAAGATGGGTAGATGACAGATGACAGATAGTTACCTACAGCTGAACCTCTGCAACAAACGCTGGTCAAAGGGCATTGCAACTACACAAGACCACACACTGCCTCTGGTGGGAGAAACTAGATAATGCTATAAACATCTCATCTTTCCCTTGACACAAACTGCCCTTTCACAGATCTAAAAGACAACCTAGAGAAATACAAATTCTACAGGATATGTTCATCCGCTGCATCTTGTGTACCATACAAAGGCCAGAGTGACAGGCTTCCATTTGGCATGAAATAAACAGCTCATTTCTTGCTAGAGATCCATAGGATTAAGCTGCCAGTCCAACAGATCACATACTCATAAAAGGAGGCCACAAGTCATCGAACACAAGCAAACCCAGAAAACTCAGTGTAGGAAATGTCAATCCCATCTTTATTTATTATCATGTAAATAATCTTAAATCACTTGAGCTACACAGATAAATTCTGGTTGAGAGGCCGCTCTTTTAACAGCAGCTTTGTTGCTATACCTAGTCGACAGCCTCAAAACAGTGTATGGTGGGAGAGGCTCGCTTCAGCTGGCAGTCTGGATATTTCATCAGGCTTCTCAATTTGTGTCCATCAGTACAGCTTCAACAACTCCTTGAGGACTATTCAGTGCCTCGGTGAGGTCAGTTCTGATACCCGCTGCAGCATGGTGACTGGTTGTGCTTGCCAGTCACTAAAGACAAGAACAGTCTTTCCTCTGAGAAACCAATATCTAAAGCAATTAATAAATAAAGTCCTTACGTTTGATGGGAAAAGAAAAGAACACAATCTCAAGCCCTCTACTCATATAATCGATCCACCCTGTTGAATAAAAGTATATTTTTAATTTAATTCACAAGTCTCTCAGAATAAGAGAAAATCACTAAATATGAGGTCACATCAGCTTCTGCTGAAAAACTATGTAGTGACCTCTGCACAGTTGGACAAACCATCTTCATTTTAATTAAAAATCCTTCACTGCAGGAAGAGTTATGGAGCCACAGTGAAAAATAGTTGGCAGTGGTGTGAATGAAATTGTGAAACTGAGCTTTGATATAAATAATATGGGGGGCAGATGAATCTATCCAAACAAAGTCTCTTCACTTTCAATAAGAAAAGGTAATTTTGGACATCTCAATGTTATATATTAGAGGTACTTGAATGGCTAACGCCTCAATCCTGTAATAACACACCTAATACAAACTGTCCAAGTATGACATCAAGATTAAGATGCAGGATATTATAAGAATGACTTCAGCAATGACCTAAATTCTGACTGATTAATGCTGAAAAATGACATGACAGGTTGGAAAACTGTTGTACGAGTGTTGGAATAACACATACTGATAAAATATTTAGTAAACAAAAAGAAAAAAAAAAAAGAAACACCATAAATGTAAAGAATTAGTGTTCATATATAAACTGTTTAGAATTGTAATGGTAAAGTATTTCCCTCCAAACCCTTGTTTGTGATGCTGTCAAAAAGAAACAATTGCCCTGTATTTGGAAAGGAAATGATTTAAAAAAAAGAAAGGTAGAGTTATCAATTATTCCCCACTGAAAAAAAGCTTTGAATGAATGAGCTGCTGAGGCCAAAGGTGCTGCGTATAGCACCAACAGTTGTCAGCCTCACAATGAGCCCTGCTGAAAAGCCAATCTCATATTGCAGCCTGAGAGGTTACCTTGCATTAATGAGCTGCCTTCCCATGGAAAAGTGCTCCATGACAGAGACACACACACACACACACACACACACACACACACACACACACACACACACACGCGCCTGGAGACAAGGGGGTGATGTCAGTTCTCCACGGAAGCGCTGAACCTTAACTGAGTACATTTCAAGGCTCATTTGTAATCTCACAAAGCCAGCAACAGGCCTATGGCAGTATATAAGAGGATGCATAAACATCAATAATGACCATGTCATAAAAGACAACTGCTGTGCTCTTTGTCTTTTTACATGAAACAAGCAGCAGCAGGGCAATATTCTTTGGCAGAGTGAGAGGATGTTTGTTCCCAGCTGGGTGACAGTGATACGCACCACTTCCTCATCGGAGAGCTCCCGTCCCTGGATGCTGCTACTGTCTCGCACGGCCTGTTGGTGCCTCTTGCCCTTGGTGTGGCTGAACAGGTGCACCTCTGAGGTTATCTACAAACACAAATAGAGTGGTCAGAGGTCACTGCTGTGAACACAATGGAGAAAGAGGCAGGAGAAGGTCAACAGGGCCCCATGTTATCGTGGTGAAACAATATACCACACAGACATGTACAACGGGGCTTGAACTCCCTCCTCTGAACCTTAGTTTAAAAGTGATTTATTATACACATCTCCAGCTCCACAAACTGTTATTCTTAGACTCTACTATAGTAGCTTTGCACGACTGACAGTTCAAAATAATTATAATTATCTTATCATATTATGTGCCTTGGCGCAACCTCTCAGTTCTCCTACTGAAATGAGCAGTTCATCTCCCCTCCCCTTTAAGGGCACCTTCTATTAAGCCAACTCTTTTCTGATTGGCAGCCCT
>VUQS01006753.1:2872-13310 GCA_015108495.1 Heterochromis multidens
CAGCAATCATTTTCCCAGCGACTGCCATCAACCTCCACTCACAGCCAGCAGGGAAACACTCATTTTCCCTTCATAACCGGTGTTTGCCAGAGACTCAGCGGACCAGTGTCTAGGCCTGTGTGACTTTGTCACCATGAATGTCACACATTTAAATTGGTCAATAAGTCATGTGGTTAGTGGTCATGTATCTGCAAAACCTCAATTGCAAATTGAAACCACAGCAACTCAAACACAAAGTGGCAGACCACTTAAGATTACGGAGCGGGGTTGTGGGGTTGTCGAGTGCTCGACAAGTGTCGAGTGCGTAAAAGTCACCAGCACGCTGCTGACTCAGTAATTGCTGAGCTCCAAACCTCCTCTGGCATTAACATCAGCATACTTTGCTGGAACTTCATGGCATGGGTTTCCATGGCTGAGCAACTCCTGTAGGTGTAATGTGTAGGTGGTCTAGTACTTTTGTCCATATGGTGTATGACAGAGTGATAGATACTTTAGTGTTATAAGCAGCCAGAGCCTGGAATCTCTGCTAGTGTCTTTCCTCTATGGATGCCTCTTAATGTGTGTACAGTAAACATAAAGTTACATTCTGTTCGCTTAACATAGTACAACAATGGGAAACAGCTAGCATTTAAAGTTAGCACCTCTAAAGCTCACTAGAAACACACTATTTTTCTTCAGAATGGTTAAAGAATTATTTGTATTCAGTTATATGCATACAGTATATTCCAGGAATTTTGTTGCTTAGTGAGCTAGAGCCTAAGCTAAGCTGGTTAATATGCTGCTGAGATTAGCTTCATAGTAAGCATACATACATGAGGGTGGTATTGATCTTCCAATTGAAATGTTATTTAGGGAACAACATTCAGTAGCAGAGGCTACAGCAGTCTGCAGTGAAAACTCTCATTGTAGCTGAGACCAGACAGGAATTTCTTGCACTAAAAAAGACCACAGCCAAATTTACTGTAGCACTGCAGGAAAATAACTGACAGACAGGTTCAGGAGAAAAAACATAATGTGCAGTCCAGAGGACAGATTAATCCATATCTGAGAACAGTTTTGGTACAGTGGATTGATAAGGAGCTTATCCCTGTTGTTGGTGCAAGTAAAGGCACATCTGCAGAGCATATTGATTAAGAGACTCATCTCACTCTCATTTGTTCCCACTTTAGTGGACAGTTTCAGTGAACAGCGACACTAGAGACAATGATCACTCCATCACTGCTTTATCGCTGTCACCACACAGCTACTTTGTATGCATGTCAATATTGCACAGTTTTTTCCATTTCTCCATATCTCAGCAGTCCACCTCTTATGCAAATAAATGCATAGTGTTAGCAGTAAAACTATTCCAAACCTGTAATTGTCTCAGTAAGGTCTTCAAGATAACATGACAAAAAGAAAATATATTTTTTTGCATAATAGAGTCAAATTAATGTTTCATTGTTATAGTAATAACTTTATAGTGTCAAGAGGATTCTAAATTGTTCCCAAGAAGTAAAAATCCCTATGTACTTGGAAATACAGTCTTTATTTGCTAAAGCTTATGCTACAAGATAGTCAGAAAGAAAGAGTCATTCGAACATGATGAAAAATGAATAACAAGGAAAGCGGAGCGAAAGATAAATAAGGCAGAGAAATGGAAGGGCACAGAGACAGTGTGAGAAGGACGAGGTTGGAGCCACAACATGTGAAGTTGCAAACTCATTTATTATATTTCAACATTTATCTCTGTGAGAGAGAGTGCCGAGTTATCAGAAGGACTAAATTGAAAGACATTCAAGCGTGCAGTATAGTCAGCAGGAGGAACACTGATGACCAGACCTGCACAAACTCTCTCACTATTCCACAGTAGCATGCTATTCTGCATGGAAAGCCTTCCATGCACATACACACACACATACACACACCTGTACTCATACATATGCACCCACAGATAGACCTTCTCAAACATTAAAATGCAAAAGCAATTAAACACAAGCCACAACTATGCCTAAGAAGTGCCAAGCTGACAGCAGGACTTTGATTATTTTAATTAGAGCAATATGGCTGACTCATCCATGAATATAACTAAAGAAAAAGGTGGTTCATTTGCCTGCTTTAACTGCATTTAGAGGGTATGACTACTTTATGCTTTATACTTTGGTACGAAAGGACGAAGCACTTATGCAAATGTGTTTAGAGACAAACTGTGCTGATGAGCTACTTTTGTATTATGTCTTTTATTTAATAGCTCTAACTTACTCTAATTGTAAATGTATGTGATTTAAATGTGTTTAATAAGCTGACTCCTGCAGGAGCTGGGAATTGCATTAATCTGCATGCTAAATGAGTTTGTTTGAATCCAAAACTTGTCTGGCTCAGGGAGTTTAGCTCTTGTAAGGGATTAGAACAGGGCATTAATACTAAGATCCATGAAAAGCAAAACAATGTAATATTCCTTTCTGCTTCTAAAAAATGCTGCATGTGGGCAAACTAATTACCATAGTACCATTTTACATGCCTCATAAATGAATGTACTCCAGAGTATGTACCCAACCAGTTTCCCTGCAGACCATGTGTTTATTATCCTTGGTGACTAGTATTTGTAGTTTGTTTGTGCATCTAATATGACTTTGTTAGAGTGCTTTGTATGTGCACATGCCAGAGAGAGGAGAAGAAAATGGATACAAACACACAGTCAGAGAGACTGAAGCGGGAAGGGGGAGGACAAAGAGTATTTGTTGATCAACATAGCTTAAAGCTACAATCAAAGGCAGTTTGTTCACCGAGGATAACAATCATGTTGGACTGCAATTTTTCCGAGACTTAAAAACCACCTTTCATTATACAAGTCCTTGTAAGCTTAATGGTCTTTCTGCTTCTCCCTGAAGAGACGTCCCATGGCTAGACATAAACGGTATAGAAGCTGAAGAGTACAGTGAAGAGCTCTTACAGTTAAAATACACAGCTGAACATTTGATACACCTGCTGTCTGTAATTGCATCACTTTGGATAAATGTACAAAATGTTTTCCACCACTTACCTTGCTTGAATGTGTCATTCTTATGTCACTTATGTCAAAATCCTTGAGTAGATCAAGAATGACCAGATCTAAATCCTGCCTGCTGTAGGACATTATTATCCTGCAGTTAGCAATACTATTGCATGTTGATTAATGACTCTAGGATTTTAATGTAGGTTTGTATAGGTCAATAGTTTCTAAGGTCACAAACGTTACCAGTGTTATGTAATGGAAGCACATGGGCAATTTTCCATATGTACATGTGTGATGCAGTAGCAACAGGAGCACTGAGGCGTAGGATGTGTCCAATTATCCTAATGAAAGTACAGCATATTATAAATATTTATAATGCTGAACTGTATCAATTACATTTTCATTAAGCATAATTAGAATTCTGAATCTCCATGGTAAGTGTTATTTTGGAATTAAGAAGTTTTTAATTACAGGGGAAATTCTGCAAGTTTGCAAGAGGAGATAGGCCTAATAATGATGCTTTAGGGATACCTACAATTATTTAGGGACTTTGTTTAAAACCACCTGCAGCACCAGATTTTACCTGAAGTATCAAAACCCACAGAAATCAATTAATTTAATACAATTTTTTGATCAACTGTGTGAAAAGCCTTGAGTAGATCAACAAATGACCAGATCTAAATCCTGCCTGCTGAAGGACATTATTATCCTACAGTTAGCAATACTATTGTGTGTTGACTAATGACTCTAGGATGTTAATATAGGTTTGTATGAGTCAATAGTTTGTAAGGTCACAAAAGTCACCAGTATTATGTAATGGAAGCACATGAGCCATTTTTCATATGTGGATGAGTGCTGCAGTAGTAAGAAAAGCACTGAGGCATAGGATGCATGTAATTATCCTGAGCAGTGCAAACTGTACATCTGAGAATGTGGCAGGTGTGAGTGAAATTTTAAAATGAAGTTTGTGATGCTTAAGTGTTTCCTCTATGACAATTACAGCTAACATGCTGATTTTACCATGCAAGAGTTTGCTGAACATCAGCAAGTTTGCTAAAGTTAATAGCAATCCATCAAATAGATGGGAAACAAACTAAAGCGGTGGACTGACTGGCAGATGGACCAACACTGCCATCCATAAAAACATAATCCAGGAAGCATTATGTTTTTCTGTTTGAATTTATGCAACATTCCCTCAGTTCAAGCTTAAAATATTATTGTAAGTACATTACACTCTATGAAAAATTGATTAAAACCCCTCTCTTAAGCAAAACCTAAATCCATTCATTCATTCATCCATCCATTTTCTTAACCGCTTATCCAACCAGGGTTGTGGTGGAGCTGAAGCCAATCCCAGATAACACCCTGGACAGACTGCCAGCCCATCTCATGGCTAACAAAGAGACACAGAGAACCATTCACACTCACATCAAGTAAAATCACCAATTAACCAAACAGGCATGTCTTTGGACTGCAGGATGAACCCAGAGCACCCAAAGAAATCCCAAGTATACACAGAAACATGTAAATTCCAGAAAGAAACCTGCAGGTTCAAACCCAGAAACACCTGACTGTGAGGCTACAGTGACAACCACTTGACCACCATACCTCCCAAAGCCTAAATTCCAGTGCTAAAATTTTAAAATCACAGATTAATAACTTAAAGACCAACTTGCAGGCTATTTTTTTTTCTGTTAATTCATATATATTTCTGGGAAATGTTTGAAAAATGCTTGCTTTTGTATGTTTTATTTGACTTTTATTAAGACTGAAAGTCAAATGAAAACGTGTAAATTTTTAAGCAGAGCAAAACAAAACATCATAGTGTATTATCTCACGTTAG
Organism: Heterochromis multidens; assembly: GCA_015108495.1. Taxonomy (NCBI): domain Eukaryota; kingdom Metazoa; phylum Chordata; class Actinopteri; order Cichliformes; family Cichlidae; genus Heterochromis; species Heterochromis multidens. The sequence goes on from VUQS01006753.1 coordinate 7,690, forward strand.
AGAGTAGTCTCTACCCTCTGCACCTTGTGCATAGAAGGTGGTAGTAAGTCTGCACAGTAATTATTTAGTGAGTTGGTGTTTCTTGCAAGTTTCATGATGGTGAATTATTGTGTATAGGTAGGTTGTACAAACCAGAACCTTAGGGAACATGTTTGAGTGAAGTCACGGGACTTTACTGCTGCACTTGTCTGTCACGGACAAGAGGATTCTGTTCCCAAAGATATGATGTAGCTCTGGATGGGATTTTGAAGGGAGGACTGTGTGAGATTGATAGGTGGTGCAGTTCCTTGTGTGCAAGCAGCTGCTTTCACTTTCAGGAGCAACTTCTTCTACTGTACATGTACTGTATATGTAGAGAGATGATCAGCAATCAACTCAATGAAAACACAAACTGCCCTCTAAGTCTACTTTTTTAATGTCTGATAACTTCCAGATTAGTTTGTATCATGACTTAAATAATGAGAAGAAATCCAAACGTTAACAAGCACATTGTTTCAGAAAAATTAGCATTTCATAAAACAGAATTGGTATTTTTGTCTTCCTAATAGTCGATCTCTGGATACACTTCTTGGTACTTCTTTGTGCTGTTTCCCACACAAGCACCCATCAAATAAAGTGCCAGGAAATTATCTCTTTTATCTCTCTCCTAATGAAAGCTAAATGCTAACTTCACAGTATTGAGGTTTTTCATGTGACGTCATGTGCACATTGCTCGGGTTTTAGGGGAAAATATGTATTCCCTACTGGTCGACAGCGTTCCTGGAGGGTGCTTGTTCTCACTGGGTGAAAAGAAGGTGCTACACCAAAGGGAGATTTTTAGTGTAGCACCTTTGATTGCTTTAGTTGCTAGCAGATTGGCATGGTTACCTGTAGTTTTTCATGTTTGTTTGAAAATACTCACTAACTACTAGACCAGTGGTAGTAAAACTTGAAATAGTGTGTTGCAAACCACCTTCAGAGTAAAAGTTGTGCCTCAGCACTGTAGCCAACATGTTTCAAGAGATGCAACTTTTACTTTAAAGGCGAACCTTTTCCATATCCTTTTTTATGTCGCACTTTTCACAGTTTCACTACAGCCCAGAGAGTAGCTGGACAGTGTTTGCAGAGAAGGCCGTCACTTCCATTCAAACTATGACCACAGCAATATGCTAGTGACCAAAGCAATCACAAGGAGATTTTTGCCAAACAGTTGGAGAATACATGTTTTTTCCTAGTGAAAGGTGGTTGCCATGGGGGTCACTGACTGGTCTGTAGGCCTGTGTGACTGGGGCTTTAGCCATTTTCCCTCCACTGCCATCGACTTCCATCAACTGCTTGTTGGGGAATGCTCAATTTCTTCCAGAAGCGCATTTGCCAGGTCAGACACTGCTGTTGGACGAGAAGGCCTGGCTCGCAATTCATCCCAAAGGTGTTCTATTGGGTTGAGGTCAGGACTCTGTGCAGGCCAGTCAAGTTCTTCCACACCAAACTTGCTCATCCATGTCTTTATGGACCTTGCTTTGTGCACTGGTGTGCAGTGATGTTGGAACAGGAAGGGGCCATCCTCAAACTGCTCCCAAAAAGTTGGGAGTATGAAATTGTCCAAAATGTCTTGGTATGCTGAAGCATTAAGAGTTCTTTTCATTGGAACTAAGGGGCTGAGCACAACTCCTGAAAAACAACCCCACACCATAATCTCCACTCCACCAAACTTTACACTTGGCAGTCAGACAAGTACCGTTCTCCTGGCAACCGCCAAACCCAGACTTGTCCATTGGATTGCCAGACAGAGAAGCGAGATTTGTCACTCCAGAGAACATGTCTCCACCGCTCTAGAGTCCAGTGGTGGCGTGCTATACACAACTGCATCCAATGCTTTGCATTGTGCTTGGTGATGTAAGGCTTGGATGCAGCTGGTTGGGGATCGGGCGTGAACAGCTCTTTTCAAGTCTAGCCACAAATTCTTGATTGGATTGAGATCTGGGCTTTGACTTGGCCAATCTAGCACATTCACCTTGTTGTCTGTGAACTATTTCTTTGCAGTTTTTGCTGTATGCTTGGGGTTGTTGTCTTGCAAAAAAATAAGTCCCAAGTCGTAGTTCTCTTGCAGACTGAGTCAGATTATTCTCCAGGTTTTGGCGATATTTTTCTGCATTCATGTTGAATTGGACTGAATTGAATTGAGTTACAGACATTTTTTATACATAGTTCCCTGTTTTAAGATCACGACATTGTTCTTTCAGTCACTACCCAAAGCTCGTGACCATAGCTGAGGGTAGGGACATAGATTGACCGGTAAATCGACAGCTTGATGTGTCAGTGGAATTAAGGGGGTCCTCGAAGTATTCTTTCCACCGCCTGACTATATCCTCAGTTGAAGTCAGTAGCGCCCCACCCTCACTATACACCATGTGTGTAGAGCACCGCTTTCCCCTCCTGAGTCGCCTGACGGTTTGCCAGAATCGCTTCGAGACAGTCCGAAAGTCAAGTTTTTGCTTCAGCCACTGCCCTAGCTGTGTTCCACTTGGCCTACCGGTACCAATCAGCTGCTTCTGAAGACTAACCAAGCCCAATAGATTCTTCAGCTTGGTGGCTCCCTTCACCTCTGGTGTCCACCACCTGGTTCGGGGGTTACCACCACGAGAGGCACCAACCACCTTGCAGCCACAGCTCAGTGCAGCAGTCTCAGAAATGGAGGTGCTGAACATGGTCCATTCGGACTCAGTGTACCCAGCCTCCCTCAGAATGCTGTCAAAGCTCTGTCGGAGGTGGGTGTTGAAGATCTTGCGGACTGGACCTAGCTTTACGCAGGGCTTTTTTATAGAGCAACAAACTCTCTTTCCAGGCTAAATGAAGCTCTTCTAAATTAGTGACGCCATTTCCTCTCCAGCTTACGGGTTATCTGCTTTAAGGTGTGTGTTTGAGAGTTATACCAGGGAGTAAAACACTTCCTATTTGAGGCTTTCTTTTGAAGAGGAGCCACAGTATCCAGAGTTGTACGCAGTGAGGATGTAACACTGCTGTGTAATCTATACTACTTTTGAGCCTCTGAAAATGGGGAACTATATAAAAAATGTCTCTAATTAGACCCTGACCAATATATTGGCAGATATGAGTTATTTGCCAATATATTGATATCTGCATTTATATCGGCTGATAAATGAAAATAAAAAAAATAAATAAAGAAGAGACAGGAGAAACACCCTTCAACCATAGTATGAGTTTTGATGTTGCATAGTTTGTTTCAGAAGGCATTATGTAATGTCCCTATTGGTATGCCTTTTACTGTTTTGATAAAAATAGCGGTTTTGTGTTTATTGCCCCCACTTTCAAACAACAGACAGATTAAATGCCCAGTTTTTCTTGTTGCATTGGTTCCTTACTCATACACGTGCAGTATAGGTTGTACATTAACATGAAGACCATGGAACCAACCATGAATAATAAAAAGTTAATTTATAGGAAAGTATTAAAGGGCACAAAAGAAGCACTGAGAGCCATAGCACAAGAAATTGATATGTTAAATACAGCAGTGTGGAAAGTTGTACAGAAAGAGACATGTCACCAACCAACAATGATTACATCTGATGAAAGAAAGTCTGAGTGGTTTCTGGAATGCAAAGTACCTAGAGATCTGCATTGTATAGAGATAGGTTGATCTTGTGGGTCAGCGTTGTTGCACAGGAAGCTTAATAGAAGCCTGTGTGTCTCTGTTTCTAAATAAATTAGATGCAGCTAAAGCTGCTTCGCTGCATCAGCTGTCTACAGGAAGTTAAACCAGCCCAGAACAGAGACATATTCCCATATGTAACTTAAAAGAACCAAGATCAACATAGTAATACAGGATCAGAATATCCTGGTTAGGCTAATCTAGTTTGATCATACATCATATAATAAGTTCCCCACTTCCAGAACCTCAATGAGATGTGGAGTCTTTACTGTACTGTTCAAACTACACCACCTTTCCCCCTTCTTCCTCCCTTGCACTTTTTGCTAGCAAACTCGCAATGCAATCTTTTAGTTTTCTAAATACAAGTATTACTGTGCAGCTCAACTGCAGCTCTATGTACTCCTCACCTTAGAATGTTTTTATAATGAGGAAATGAAGACTGCTAGTTTGCTGTCTCAGATTCATACCTCTGTCTCCAAGAATATCACAGTTTTGTAGATTTATAAACACATTGGTCAGTTTCAATTCAGTACATGCTGAAGCTGTACAGGGAATTCTGTGTCCTTGCATGCTGATTATTCAGCTGTGTTTCCCTCTCTCTCTACAGTAGCCAGCTTGCATAATGGGATCTTTCCGGCGTCCCAGACCTCGGTTTATGAGCTCTCCAGTTCTGTCAGACCTTGCCCGTTTCCATGCTATCACACCTGCTCTACAGATCTCCAACATCACTGTGTGGAACAGGTGAGCTGCATACAAAGAGAAAATCTCACAATACTTGTGTGATCCAAATGTGGTTTACATTTAAAGCAAAAGTAAGCAGGAAGTCACTGCAAGCTGAAAGTGAAAACTGTCCTGCAAGTGTTTTGTAGTTGAATATCATCAGTTTTTGTTCAAGACCTTTTGTGAGTTTGAAGTGTTTCTGTTCTACTGCAATTTGGTATCTTTATGAAGTCTCTTTTCCCGTAGCAAGCTTCATCTTCTCCTTATATTCAAGGTTAGTAGTTTATGACAAAGGACCTGCCCTGACCTGGTACACTTCAGAATTTTAAATAGGCAAATGTTGGAGACAATCCCACAGTTTCCACATACATTAACATGTCAGTCTGAAATACAGAATACAACAAAAATTAGCTTAGATGGAGTAGTACATTGGCTGAGTTCATTAGTATAAATATCAGATGTTATCAGTTCTAGACTGTATGACTCCATAATCCCAAAACAAAATGTACAGATGTTATCTTACTTTTATCCTACTGTTAGCACCGACGTGTGTTTTGTCATGGGTATAAACATTAGCTTAAAAAAGAGAAAAATAGGCTAAGAGAAAGAAGAGGTTATCTACTCCCACAGAGGTTGATTATCTTGTTACTAGTGTTACATCCTCACTGCATACAACTCTGGATACTGTCGCTCGTCTTGAAAAGAAAGCCACAAATCAGAAGTGCTTAACTCCCTGGTATAACTCTCAAACTCGCACCTTAAAGCAGATAACCCGTAAACTGGAGAGGAAATGGCGTCTCACTAATTTAGAAGAGCTTCATTTAGCCTGGAAAGAGAGTTTGTTGCTCTATAAACAAGCCCTGCGTAAAGCTAGGACATCTTACTATTCATCACTGATCGAAGAAAATAAGAACAACCCCAGGTTTCTCTTCAGCACTGTAGCCAGGCTGACAAAGAGTCAGAGCTCTGTCGAGCCAAGTATTCCTTTAACCGTAACTAGTAATGACTTTATGAATTTCTTCACTAACAAAATTATAACCATTAGAGAAAAAATTATTCACAGCCGTCTCACAGACGTATCATTAAGTACAGCTACTTTCAATACTATTGATATTTATTTAGACTCTTTCTCTCCGATTGATCTTTCTGAGTTAACTTCAATAGTTACTTCCTCCAAACCACCAACGTGTCTATTAGACCCCATTCCTACAAGACTGCTCAAAGAAGTCCTACCATTAATTAATGCTTCAAT
>VUQS01006772.1:8376-21149 GCA_015108495.1 Heterochromis multidens
TTCTATTTTTTTTAATAAAAAAAAAAATTAAAATTTGGTTTTTTTTTTTTTTTTTTTCTTTTTTCCACAGACCACGCAGTGAAACCTCTTCAACAGCTGAGACGATCTTCGTAACAAACATGGCGGCGCGCATGTGAATGTCATGCAGTTCTGACCAATTACTCGGACGTGCTTATTTCAGGAGCGAATAGTGAGTTGTTAAAACTCACATGTAAAATATATCTTGTTGACTTGTACCTTCACTCACCCGAGACAGACAAAAAGTGGGATCATCTGTTCAGCACCGTAGCTGATTACCTCTCGTGCTAGCATATTAGCTTCACGATGGATCCTGACCAACAGCTGAGAAATGTAAGTCGCCTTAAGTCACGACATTATGTGCAAAACAGCAACACGGCTGGATGATGACTTTGAATATATGTGTTGTAGCTGCGGGATTTCCTTCTGGTTTACAACCGCATGACTGAAATCTGCTTCCAGCGATGCACCAGCAACTTCAATTACAGAAACCTCACGATGGACGAGGTAGGAGAAAGCGAAGATCACAATTACTGTGTCGGCCACATGTGTAGGTGGACCTGTCCGTGTTAATTGTGCCTGTTTTGCAGTGGTCTGGGTCTGATCACTTTTCTTTTAAGTCTTCTTCTGTCAGCTGCTCCCTTTAGGGGTCGCCACAGTGGATCGTCTGCCTCCATCTCACACTATCCCTTGCAATCTCCTCTGCCACACCAACCCGCCTTCACTACATCCACGAACCTCCTGTGTGGTCTTCCTCTTTTCCTCCTGCTTGGCAGCTCCATTTTAAACATCCTTTCTCCAATATATCCACTGTCTCTCCTCTGCACATGTCCTAACCATCTCAGCCTTGCCTCACTAACTTTTGTCCCCAAACTGCTCAACCTGAGCTGTCCCTCTGATATACTCATCTCTGATCCTGTCCATCCTGGTCACGTTTCTTTAAGTAATGACTTTATAATCACATGATCAAAAGTATGTGGATTAATAAATATATAAAATGTTTAACATCTCATTACAAAAATCTTTGACAGAGAGGAGAGGACTTTGCCTTTAACCCTGATTTGTGAAAGGCAGATTTTGTAGTATTGATAGGCCTTCATTAAACTACAGTGTAATGAAGCAGCCAGTTTTATCTTGTAGCTTGAATATTATCACTGCAGCAAAACCACTGAAAATAGCCACAGACAGTATGTGGATAACACTTCTACATATTCCTGGACATCTACAGTATAAATATACTGTAGATTTCCACCTCCTACCTCTGACTACTTTTTGCTGTTCCAGGAGCGCTGTGTGGACAGCTGTGCAGGGAAGCTCATTCGCTCTAACCACCGCCTAATGGGCACCTATGTGCAGCTGATGCCTCGGATGGTCCAGCGGCGGATGGAGGAGATGGAGAGCAAAGCTGCAGAGAATGCCAAGGCAGCAGCAGCATCTGGAACTGCTGGGACTGAAATGGCAGCGGCTTCATCAGCACTTCAAGCTCCCAACACCTCATCTCCACTTCCAGCTGAGCTGGATGCTTCTATATCCAAATCCACTACAGCCTCAGAACTCAAATTATCAGCTGCTGCACCGCTCACTCCCACAAATGAAACAATAGATCCTCCAGTGCTTGATAAAACTGGCATTGGACCTTCATATACAGCAAATAGTTCAAATCTTCAAACTGTGATACAGAATAACCCCTCATTGGTATCTGATAAATAGGTTTTCTCTGTTTTTGTTTTTGTTTTTTCTTGCTCTGCAGTAAATTAATCCAAAATCAATCACTGATCATGAAAGCCATCACACGTTGCAGCTTTGGCACCGTGTTATCAATCAGGAATGTCACATGAATCATTTTGGTCGAAAGGCATGAGGAGGAATGTCACTCATGATATGAATTTCAATTGTGTAGCAATGTTATGGTAACTTTTGACACAGTAGTGAAAAGACTGTAAAAATGCTAACATTAAAAAACGACCTATAAAATGTTATGTTCGGTAATGAGAGGGGAAAAAAAGTTGTTTGACTATGTATATTTGTGTGCATGTGTACCTTCAATTCAGTTCAATTCAATTTTATTTATATAGCACCAATTCACAGCAACAGTCACCTCAAAGTGCTTTATATTTTAAGGTAAAGACCCTACAGTATTAGAAAGGAACCTCAACAATCAGACAACTTCTATGAGCAAGCACTTGGCGACAATGGGAAAGAAAAACTCCCTTTTAACAGGAAGAAACCAGGCTCAGAGAGGGGCAGCCATCTGCTGTGAACCAGTTAGGGGTGAGGGGAAAGAAAAGAGCACAGAGAGACAGGACAGGACAAAAGACACGCTATGGGAGAAAGAGCCAGAGTTTAATAATTACTAATTATTAAATGCAGTAGTGATGTATAAACACACATGGAGTGAAAAGAAATGAGTGAAGAAGAAACGCAGTAGTGGTTGAAAAGTGATTTTAGTAATGAATGCACGATTGTCAGTCAAAACTCCACAGGGATTCCAAACACCAGTCTGCAGTGCTGGGATGTGGATTCCCAATCATATTTGGATTGACAGCTGGACTTTGAAAAGCCAGTATAGAGTATGGTATAAGCTATAGATTGAATAAGGTGACCTTCCCTGAAAAATGCGAGTAACTTTTTAAAATACACCAGTGACAGAACGTTACATTTATGGTTTGAAAACATTAAAGGCCACCCTGCCTTCATCCTGTTCAGGTGTCTGAACACAGCCGTGGGTACGCCACATGCTCTGGGTGTTTTGGCTCTGAAGGCAGTTCATGACCTTTGTCACATATCATCATCATCCACCCCCCTTAATCATTTCCTGTGTTTGCACAATCAGTGTTGCATACTCTTTCAACCAGTAGGAAAGCTGTATTAAACAGCCAGCAGCTGTGAGTGTTAAGAATTGAAGAAGTTTGTATTCTTATGGCTGTGAATGAAGATGTTCAGTTCAGATTATTGATGTTGTTTGGAGAAAATGGTTTTGCAGCAATATTTCGCCACCCTGACGCTGCAGTGTCAGAGCCAATGAGATTTACATTCCTTGTCAAAAACAAGCTAGTTAAAACAGATGAGGTGATTTCACGTTGCCATATGGAATTGTTTTTCCTAAAAACACATTTAATAACTTCTTGCAGTTTCATCTGCCTCCGTCTGGGCTCTGGGGAGGCCAATCCATAATTGATGGTGTTCCATTGTGTGTTTTTCTATCCAGTTATGCTTCTACTGCATTGGCAGTGTGTTTGGGCTCATTGTCAGCCTGAAAAATGAAGCCAGTCAGATCCTTTCTAGATGGTATTGCATAGTGGATCAAAATCTAATGGTGCTTTTTCTGCCTTCATAATTCCATCAATTTTGACAACATCTCCAAACACCACTGACTGAAAGGCAGCCCCAAACCATGACAGAGCCTCCACCATGTTTTACAGATGGCTGTAGACACTCACTGTTGTACCTCTCTCGTGACCTCCTCTGCACATATCAACGGCAACAACTTTGAAATGTCAAATTTGGATTCATCATGACCTGTTGCCACTGATTTTCAGTCCAGTTCTTGTGTAATTTGGCATACCTCACCCTTTTTTCCCTGTTTCCTTTCCTAAAGAGTGGTTCCTTGACAGCTACCTGTCCACTGAGACCATTTCTGATGAGGCTTCAGTCAATAGTAGATGTATCAATTGAAGTGCCAGATGCATTTTCCCAGCCCCTGTCAGGAATTTGCTGGATATTTTTTCCCTGTTTCTTTCAGATACAGTTCATCTGCTGTAGATAGTTTTTAAGCCTGCCATTTCTTTTGTCATCACTTTTTTTCCTTAAATTTTTTAAGGATACACTGCACGTTAGTGAGCTATGCCAAGTTTTCAGCTAATAGCTCTTTGGGAATCAACTTGTTGGTACAAAAATAAGATTTTATATCTGTCAAATTGTGTTATGTTTGAAATTTTTTGTAGATTCAGCTAAAGAAATGGGGACAAATTATGTGTTTTCGCGGCTGGGTGCTAGTAACAAAGTGCCTAATGATCCTGATGAAGTTGCCTGTTGTGTGCAGACACAACACTGGTTCATCCCTTGAGTTGGGTACCTTTTTTATGCTTGAATTAATCTGTGTTAAGTGGCTTAACAAACAAAAGAATTCCTCTGAAAATGAGGACTGGACTGAAAATGGGTGAAAAAGTCTGGAGGACTATTGCACAAGACCACTTTTAAAATTACAACAAAGTCTGGCTCCTTGCAAGCCATGCACAGCACTGTAGATTTGCCTTTCATTTTAAATGTGCATCCATTTGGAATAAAAATGTTAGAAAAATTAGCTAATTTATAATACACCGTTTTCTCAAAACTGGATTCCCATTCATGAAAAATGAAAACAAAATTGCCTGAGCTCCTTTGCCACCTCAGCTGACCTCAGTACGTGTAATTACGCCGCTTGGAGTTACATCGTTGCGTTGCCTTCAGTAGGGGGCACTGCTGCTTCGGTGTCCCGGGATATGGCTGCCGGTAGCAGACACCTCCTCGAACTTCTCCCCAGCAGTAGCCCACATCAGCTCCGAGGAGCGGGGCGTGGACTCAAAGCGACCATTCCCTGCTCTTAAATTTGAGGAGACGGCAGACTTTCGGGGGGAAAAGAGAAACAAGAAATCGATCGTGTAGCAGCTGGTAAAAGGTTTGATAACTTTTTTTTTTTTTTTTTTTTTTAAATACAGTTCATACTTTTCCTAAACATACAACTAAGCTGAGAAGCTTTGTTGTTGACTGAACTTGGACTTTTTTTACAGTAGTTTTCAAAGTGATCCAGTAAGCCAGCCCATCCGATTCAACGGAGGCAGATGAAGCCAAGAGGAAATGTGGGAGAGTTCAGCCACTTCACATTTCTATTCCGCTGGCTTCTGAATGTTTGTGCAGCAAATAGTGTGAATGTTGCATTTCACATTTTGGTCACAGAATACTACAAAACCACGGGCCTTAAAACTAGTCTGCCATTAAAACACTGATAACAATCTAGATTCAAATGTGAGTGATGTCTGATTGTGTGCTGGAAGGTGTGCAAAACTTTAAGAGGGGGAAAAAATAAAAGCTAACTTATTAAAACCTTTTACAGGCTTTGTGATCCTGAGCTTAAACCACACTGAACCAGCAAGTGGTCAACCTGCAGCAAACCCATGGATGACATCTTCACACAGTGCAGAGAAGGAAACTCTGTGGCTGTTCGTCTGTGGCTGGACAACACAGAGAATGACCTCAACCTGGGGTAAGCAGATAACTGTGCACACTCATTCAAATAGACAAGGCTTTGACGATGACTGCAGCGGGACTGACTGCTGAATCAAGCTGTGATGTTTAAAGTCTGTGCAATGAGATTGGACTTCAAAAAAGAAAAAAAAAATTACTTTAATTTAACTTTAATTTTGTATTAAAGGCAAATGATTCTTTGGTGTTAGATGTTTGGTGTGCATGTGTGCATAAAAAGTGATCCTTGGCACGTTGGAGTTGGTCAAATAGTTTCCATACTGTTCTCGCCCTGCAACTCCACATACTGTTGCGCATCACTCAGCTGCAGTCTGTGCTTTTTCCCCCTTCTTCTTCTTATGATGAGGTCATCTCCGAAAACTGCATATGGGTAATTCGAGGGAGGTTACACGGTAACATAAATGACTCAGAGAGCACGATGTAGCCCCCCCACAGAAGTGTGTTGTGTTTGACAAAACAGCTACTTTAAAAGATGTCACTCTTTTTTTTTAACACTTTGTTTTGTTTTTTTTTAACACTTTCTTTAAAAAAAAGATCCAAAATATTATTGCCAAATAATTTTATTTTAGTCATAAGTTGCAGCCCTGTTAACTTCTGCCAGTCTACATAATTTCTTTCCTAGAAAGGAGCAAGAAGACCTCACTGCTAAAGACCTTGGTTATCTCATTCTTGGGTCAGGCCATATATGTGCAGTTTGTTGACGTTGCCTTTGAGGGCTGCAGAGCTTCTGGCCAACCACGCAACAGCCAAGACCATTTCCTCCGTTCAGCTCCATACAGGGCCAAGCCCTCACCGACAGAGCTACTCAGACAGCTCTCTGCAGTCCCACATAAACATTTGAGAGGCCACTCATTATGCTGGAGGCCTCCTTTGGCTGTTACTCTGAGGAAACTCAGCTATGCGGACAGGCCCGTTTTACCTTTGGAATATCTAATAATGTGTAATTAGAGCGTCATATGTCGATGGGGAAATATGCTACTTGTTAGGGGAATTCTCTTACCCCTATTTCTGATACAAAACGAAAGGCAACTTTGAAACAAACATTAAAAAAAAGAAAAAAGCTGTTTCAGATCTGCCCCCTAGAAGCGTGTGACACAAAGAAATGCATGAGGAAAAAAAAGAGAGAGAGAGAGAGAGAGAGAGAGAATGTGTAGCTCAGGATTCCACTGTGTTTTTTCCACCCTGTCATTCCTGAGTTTTTTTTTTTTTTTCTCTTCTGTTACTTTTTATAGCCTAAAGGGTTGGTTAGACTATGCACTGTCTGTCCACACAGTGCTGGATTAGAATTGACAGAGAATGTGCCTAACTGGCATTTCACTTAAGTGATAACCTATTTTAGCTACTTCCTAAAGGCTGTACAAGCTCTCTTAAGGTTTATTGTTAAATAGAGCGAAGAGTTTGTGGCTTTGCAGCGAGTTGCGAGAAACCCCAGCAGCTGCCCTTGGGTCAGGTAATGCAAAAGGGTGAGTGGGATCCAGTCACACGGAGGTGATAGTCTGGGCTGCAGCAGTGTTTGCACCTTTGCATATGTTAGCAGCCATTCCAACTTGCACAGACATTTTTATCACATGTCAGTCATCAGAGGAGTACAGGCAGCAGGGAAAGCGCAGTAGCATGTGCTTAAGTCTAAATAAAGATTAGCAGTTGGTGTATGTGAGAACCTAGGTGTCTCTGTGTCAAAGAGGAAGCCACACATATATAATTTTTTTGTCAGAGCCCACCAGCATTGTTCTACATACTCTTCACAGGAACAAGAATGTTATCACCTCACAGTGAAGTCATCTGATGATTATATACTTGTCAGACCTTATATAGTAAGTTTATCTCTTAGCTTAAAGATTATATCTTCTTTGCTCCTCATACTCTGCTTGTCTTATGCCTTAGTGATGACCACGGCTTCAGCCCCCTCCACTGGGCATGTAGGGAAGGGAGGAGCGGCGTTGTCGACATGCTCATCATGAGAGGTGCTCGTATTAATGTGATGAACCGCGGCGACGATACACCGCTGCATCTTGCCGCAAGTCATGGACACAGAGACATCGGAGCTAAGGTAAACACCTTGCACTGTATCTGTGCATGTGTTGTTTTTATTGGGGCGGGGGAGAAAACTTTATTTGTCATTATAACCTTTTTTTTAATGGCAGCTGATTCAGTGCAAAGCAGACCCCAACACAGTCAACGAGCACGGGAACACCCCGCTCCACTACGCCTGTTTCTGGGGCCAGGATGAAGTGGCAGAGGTGCAGTACTTACTGTACACCCATACGCAGACACTCTTCTTCCCTTTGGCATTATCTGTTTGCTCCCTCTTCTGGTCAGACATGGCCACTGCAGTCCTTTTCTGTGACGCTCTTCTGCTGCTATTGTCTGTACATTTAATAAGAACACATTCTCAAAATCGAATCTATGCATATAAAATCATTTGACCATTCTTTTTTTAGGACCTGGTGGCCAGTGGTGCCCAGGTGTGTATATGCAACAGGTATGGACAAACACCTCTGGACAAAGCCAAGCCTCACCTAAGACAGCTGCTACAAGGTCAGGGGTTGTTTATGACCTTTCTAAACACAAACAAGATTTTGTGAAAAAGACACAATTATGTGTTCTTCATGTATTTTTGGGGTTTTTCTTTAGAAAAGGCAGAGAAAATGGGCCAGAGTATGACCAAAGTTCCATACAAGGAAACCTTCTGGAAGGGCACCATGCGGACACGACCCCGTGAGTAACATTTATTCCATACAGTAGGGCCCAATCATCATATCAAAGCAGGATGTTTGTAATAATAGTCATGTTTTTGATCTTATAGGTAATGGCACCCTCAACAAGCAGGCTGGTATTGATTATAAGCAACTCTCACTGCTGGCAAAGATCAATGAAAACCAGTCTGGAGAGGTTAGCTGCACTCTGTCTTTATTGCTATGTGCCAGTCTTGTTCAGCTGTTTTACCATGCTGTGCACTCTGTTTGTAGTTATGGCAGGGTCGGTGGCAAGGGGATGAGATCGTAGTTAAAGTGCTACAGGTGAGAGACTGGACCACCAGGAAGAGCAGAGACTTCAACGAGGAACATCCAAAACTGAGGTGATTCAGACATCAGCATTTTAGCAATGAAAAACGTTATAGTGGTGGGTCTAGGGCAGCAGTGTTTCTTGTGGTATTTGCACACTGAATAGGAATTCCATTGCATAGACTGTATATAAAAGATTATTAATGCTAAAAAAAAAATTAATAATACTAGCATTTCACTCACATAAAAAACCTCAGCACAAACATCTTGGGTGGTCTGTTTGTACAGTTAACTGTGCAACAAGTCATGGTATTTATCATACAGTTGCATTAAAATATTCCAGGAGGCACTAACAACACATATATGATACATTTCAGTGACTCACATTAGCTGTGTTCACACTGTGTGTGTCTAACATACAGGGGCAAATTATCTTTATAATGATAAATTTGAATTAGGCTTGTTTCAGCTCTTTAGATTGCTTTATGTGTCATGGTTCATGCGCAAGCATCACAGGGTCACATGTTGTCAGTCTGCTTGATTATATCAACTGAGGCAAATACATTTGGTGCTGCAGTTTCTTATCTCGAGTCAGTTTAGAGTCTGTTGGAGTTACATAGAATCAATCAACATTTGGACTTGCTATCATGCGCTGTTAAACACAGTCCTCGTGTACAATAGACATGGCTGTAATTCACTGATGGTGAGGTCTGTGGTCAAAGAGTAGTTAGGATGTGGTGCAGGATTCTTGTGCAACGAGGACAGGACTTTTTATTGTTTGTTAAGTTGGGCTCTACGGTGAACATGAAGCTCTTCATAACATGAAACCAATAAGAATCAAGCCTTACTTTTTAATCCTGTTTGTCATGAATTTATCGTGCGAACCATACAAAACATGTCAAGACAGGTCCAGGCGGGCCCACAGAATGACTTTGGCATTCATAAGCATCCTCTGATCACTGCTAAATCAAACAAACAAAACTTCATTGCCATCTTGGCTATGTTTAATAAATTCTGCCATCCTCAGGATCCTCATAAAATGACCAGAACAAAAGGTGAGAGAATCCTTTGAGCAGGCCAAATCAAAGAAACCTCACCAGGAAGGCTGAGTGTGCAACAGGAAGATCTTGGCCATGTGCTTGATGCAATGATCAAAGCACTTGTTATGAGTGTGCTGAAGATTAGAGGCAATATATGTTCTTTCATGTACTGCGAAAATGAGTGACAGCGAAAAGCATAAAACTACTGCTCGGCTTAACTTTAAAGGTGATACACATGTGGTGTGCATTAACATGAATTCTTGAAGCATTCTCATGATTCAGACCAAACTCTGAGGGCATTTCTTCTCTTTCATGTTTTAAATGGAATTTCCTTCCATTTGAGTTTGTTAGTCCTTTCTTATCCCAGTCAGACCATCTTGAGCTAAGAACAAATAATTATTTACAGAATGATGTTTACACACACTTGGTCTGTCTCTCTTTTTTTTCCTCTTTTTTTTCTCTTGTGGCTTCATAGGATTTTTTCTCACCCAAACATCCTACCTGTTCTTGGGGCCTGCCAGTCACCACCATCCCCTCACCCTATTATCATTACCCACTACATGCCCTATGGATCCCTCTACAACATACTCCACCAGGGCACCAGTAAGTCATTTGCTTATGTGTGCATGTGTTAAAATGAAAAGGATAAAATTTGTATTTCCTCCCAGCCCGAAAGAGCTTAGACTTCTGCAGGTTTGCCACTATAGATGACGCTGTGTGCCTACATAACTTACAGATAAAGAAACATGTTCATGCATGCTTTTTATTTCTCTCATGATCTCTTACTCTCCCTAGCTACTCATGTAAATGGCATTTAAATGATTTCTGTCCTCCCGCCACCTTCTGTTCCCTCAGCTCTGGTGGTCGACCAAACCCAGGCAGTGAAGTTTGCATTGGACATTGCCAGTGGCATGGCCTTCCTCCACACTTTAGAACCAATGGTTTCACGGCTTTACCTCAACAGTAAGCACATCATGGTGAGATGTTTTTCTGCTGTCTTTTATTTTATTAAATATCAGCATATTTGATACAAGCTGTGATCACAAGACGTGATTAATCTGCAGATTGATGAGGACATGACCGCCAGGATAAGTATGGCAGATGCTAAGTTCTCCTTTCAGTGTCCTGGTCGTATGTACTCTCCAGCATGGATGGCCCCTGAAGGTATTTATTCCTTTTTTTTTTTTCTCCACCCACTGTTCTCCTTATTCCCACCTGCTTCCTGCTCGCTAAATGCCTCCTTTGACTTTATGAGTCTTTCAGTCAGGAGGAAACTGTGCTGTATAATTTAGTCCCAATTAAGTAGCAGTCATGCTGTTTTACCTAGTAATGTTACATAATGAAGAGCTGAGTTATATTGCTCATGTTTATGCTTTTTTTTCTTCAGCTTTGCAGAAGAAGCCTGAAGACATCAACAGAAGATCTGCAGACATGTGGAGCTTTGCTGTGTTATTGTGGGAGCTGGTCACCAGAGAAGTCCCCTTTGCTGATCTCTCACACATGGAGATAGGCATGAAAGTAAGTGGGCGCTGTATTTTTTCCTCCTATGGGCTTCAACATTTCTTGGAAACGCAGCATGAAAATGCACAAACTCCATAGCTCCAAAGCATCCTGAGGCTTTTACGGGTTACTGTGTTTGAGGTATTTAATGCAACTTTGAACCTAAACCCCCCCCGTATGAACAGGTGGCTCTCGAGGGTCTTCGACCAACCATTCCCCCGGGGATTTCACCTCACATCTGTAAGCTGATGAGGCTCTGCATGAATGAAGACCCAGCCAAGAGGCCCAAGTTTGATATGATTGTTCCCATCTTGGAGAAGATGCAAGACAAGTGAATGCTTTAGCATCAATTCATCCACTTCTCTTTTTATGTTTAATCACCAAACCACTCTGTAGCATCACTCCAGTCATGTATCTGCTAAGCCACTGTAAATAATGCCAGGAACCACTTTAGCTACACACAGTTCAAACACTAATATTATATTGCTTTTCTTGTATAAGTTAAATTCGGGGTTAAATATTCTTTAGGCTATGCCGCTCTTTTATAATGGCTGAAACTTGGTCGCTGAAATGCTGGCAAGCGTTTTTTTGTGGGGTTTTTTTAATCCAATTTTGGATTTTTTTCAGTGATGATTCAAACTTAAATGTGTATAGAATCGGTTCTTTTATGCACATCATTGACTGCCAATGCAATAAATGTTTTATATTTATGACAGATGCTTGTTCTTTACAAAACATTCATTTTCACTTCCTGAAGAAGGACTAGACAAAACCCATGGCTTTCACTACCTGGATGGGGTTTGTTAGATGTCACGGGGATTTTTTGTTGTTGTTATTTCCCTGTTTCTGTTCTTATAAACACATTATCTCAGGAGGAAATTTGTTCAAGCACTGCACAAATATTCACTTGAACTCAAGGAAAAAAACAGTTTTTTGTGAGATTTTGGTGGTTCAAAGTTAAGGTAACTGACTTCACAGCCATGTTTTTGGTCTTAACTGACAAATGTCTAAACATTATGATCTCAAAGGTCAGCTTCTCAGAGACCAAGGTTATTAGAGTTAACTAAGACTAAAAACTAAAACTAGATGTGAAAAATCATTTTAGGTCACTAGACTTTTGAAAATAGTAAAACTAACTGAAATTATTTATTTATTTATTTTTAATTTGGACAACTAACTACAATAAAATAAAAATATATATGAAATCTCCTTAGTTTTAGTATTTGTTAGTTTGGCAAAATTTGATATCACAACTTGCCTCATGAAGCTTTGATGGATGTGTTTATTGAGACTTTTCGATGTCAACCTTTCAAAAAAGTTCAGCATTTTTTTTACTGTAATGCCCTCCATACAATAATAACTAAAAAAAGAGTCTTAAGAGCTTGAAAGAAGGCGACTGGACTTCTTTAAGTTATTTGAAATTGTTGAAAGTTATTTCAAATAACTTAAAGAAGTCCAGTCGCCTTCTTATAAGCTCTTAAAACTACCATGATCTGGATGACCGAGAACCTACACAGACAAACTAAAAAAGACTAAAACTAACATGGAAACTAATAAAAACTAAACATTTTCAAACAATAAAAAAACTAAACTGAAACGAACAAACCCACTCTAGTACACACAGAGGAAATAACCCCTCAACTTGTAACTGTTCGTTTTTGTTTTCTTTTGTACAGTTATGCGTAGAGACTCGCATATGACCAAAAATAAGGCATCTGACTTTCTTTTAATGCAGTAGACATAAAGCAGAACAATGAAGCCCAACAGATTCAATCTACATTCCCACTTCATAAAACTATTTCTACTTATTGGGCTAAAGCCTCTGTGTAACACAGGGAGAATGTGGTCAAAATGGGTTTAAAAAATATGAAAGGTCAGCGCATTACCCCAGCTTTGATCATCTTTATTTGACAGCTGCAGTCTGCGGGCCAATCAGAAAAAAGCAGGGGGGGGGGGGGGGGAAAGTGCC
>VUQS01006773.1:10852-23936 GCA_015108495.1 Heterochromis multidens
CTGGATAACTCTTATCCTGCCTCTATATATAAAAAAAAAAAAAATCTCCCTCTCACCCCCTGAAGGGGGTAAGTGTGGGTCCTCTACCATAGGCCTCGGCTATGGATACCAACTACGGAATGCAGCAAACATTAGCCACCTCCTCTACATGGATGACATCAAGTTGTATGCCAGGTGTGAACGAGACATGGATTCACTGATCCACACCACTAGGATCTACAGCAACAACATCGGAATGTCATTTGGACTTTAGAAGTGTAGTCGGATGGTAACAAAGAGAGGAAAGGGAGTCAGAAATGAGGGGATTGCACTACCAGAAGGCAACACTGCATTCCCAAATGAGAATCATGAAGAGGCCACTAAGAAAGCTGCAACCACCAAATATCTGCAGAGAGTAAGGCAAGTCCTGAGGAGTCAGCTGAACGTGAAGAACAAGACCCAGGCAATCAACAGCTACACCCTACCAGTCATCAATAAGCTGGCCAAAGGAGGAGATAGAAGCCACTGACATCAAGACAAGAAAGCTCCTTACCATGCATAGAGGGTTTTACCTCAAATCCAGCAACTTGAGACTGTATGCTAAGTGGAAGGAAGGAGGCCACGGACAAGTGAGTGTCAGAACCACTATCCAGGATGGAACAACAAAGATCCTTGAGTACATCAGGACGATGGCCACAACTGATCATGTGCTTAGTGAATATCTCAGGCAGCAGAAACCCGAGAAAGAAGAGGAGCAAGAATACGAACTATCACGGAAGGACAGGCCCCTGCGTGGCATGTACCACCGGCAGATAGATAGAGAAATCCTACCAATGGCTGGACAAAGATGGACTGAAAGACAGCACAGAGGCACTAATCATGGCAGCACAGGAACAAGCTCTATGCACAAGATCGATACCCCTGAGACAATCCAGCTCATAATAGCAGTGTGCAAGACGCTAGCAGGCAAGGCATACATGGAACACCATAACCAAGTGGCTGGCATAGTATACAGGAACATCTGTGCTGAGTATGGCCTGGAAGTCCCAAGGTCAAAGTGGGAGACGCCCCCAAAGGTGGTTGAGAATGGCCAAGCTAAGATCCTGTTGTACTTCCAGATACAGAC
Source organism: Heterochromis multidens (assembly GCA_015108495.1). Lineage (NCBI taxonomy): Eukaryota > Metazoa > Chordata > Actinopteri > Cichliformes > Cichlidae > Heterochromis > Heterochromis multidens. The sequence goes on from VUQS01006773.1 coordinate 11,958, forward strand.
AGACAAACTGGTGATGGCTAATCAACCAAACATAGTAGTGGTGGACAAGCAGAGGAAGAAGGCTGTAGTGATAGATGTAGCAATACCAAGTGATAGGAACTTTGGGAAGGAGGAACACGAGAAGCTCGAGAAATACCAAAGGCTCAGAGAAGAGCTGGAGAAGATGTGGAAGGTGAAGGTAACAGTGGTCCCCGTGGTAAACGGAACACTCCAGGCAGTGACCCCAAAACTGGGTGAGTGGCTCCAGCAGATCCCAGGAACGACATCAGAGATCTCTGTCCAGAAGAGCGCAGTCCTAGGAACAGCAAAGATACTGCGTAGGACCCTCAAGCTCCCAGGCCTCTGGTAGAGGACCCGAACTTGAAGGATAAAGACCACTCGCAGGGCGAGTGGGAAATATTTCTTTTTTTAAATTTTTTTATGAGGGTTATTGGGTTATTGAGTGTTACCATGAACTAGATGATCTTATAGCTTTGAACACCAACACCTTTCTTTGCATACAAACTGGATGAAATTTAATGTTACTGTTTAACGACTGACTTACATACATGCAAAGTGTTCATTAGTCAGAGTAATCTCAGTATACCTTTGACTGAATATTGTGATTATTTAAATGCATATATGAGAATGTTTAGATGTTTTAGATGTTACCCATGTAATAGAAGGTCAGATAGACTGAAATGTTGCGGTTGCAAGGTTTTTTCCTCTGACACACCTGTCGATGTGAAGACATTTTGTACAATAAACATAAATACAATAAAATAAATACAATTAATCATAATGAAAATTCTCCATGAGATTTCCATTATGTCACTAACAGCTCCATCACATGTGCAGCTGGTGGACGCAGCTGTGAAAGCAGTCATCGGCTGAGAGTCTCATTGGAGCCTCATTAAAACCTACATCAAACTAGCAGGACAGAGAGCCACAGAGAAAAAGGCACAAGGGGACTAAAGGTAAGACTCAGAGTATCAAACAGCTAATTAAAGGTCCAACAGGACTAAAGGGCACAGAGAGGACAATGACTGGCTCATTATTTACAAGACTTTATCTGCTTTTTAATGGGAAAACCAGACCGAAATTGCAACAAATTAGTCTTGCCAGAGGTTCACAGGAACATTAAATCATTAGCAGGTCTGCCCTTGTCTGTGTTGCTATGTTTTATAAACTGCAGGTCTCATTAGATCTTGGCCACATACCTAGTTACTCTGGACCTGCATTTTCGTAAATATGCGTAAGTATTGAACATGGTTAATGGAAGGTAAATGAGTACATAAAGTACCTTACTTTATTATATACTTTATTATACTATAATATAGTTTTATTCAGTAAAATAATTTTAAACTTTTACATACTAATAAAGACACTATAATCTCCATGAAAGGAATCCTATGAACCAAGGTCTGCTACAACAGCATCTTAGAGCACTTTTTCTGGAAAAAATGGAAATAACTTGATGTGTGCCAGACTGATTTTTTTCCCCCTGCTTGGCAAGACTTCGGAGAAAAAAAATTACATATTCAAAATAGGGTTAAGGATAAGGTCATCATCAATGATGACTTAAAATAGTAAAACTTTTATTTTTCTGTCATTTTTCTATCTTTTTTTTTTTTATCTACTTGTCAACTTCCAGCTAAAATCAATCAATACAATTAATACATCAAAAATACACAAAGAGCCTGAAAAAACAGCCTGCAAGGTAAGAAATCACCAAGTATTTTAATACATTTAAAATATGAAAACTATTAAAACTACGATTATAAGCTATCGGTTACAAAAAAAATTAGAATAAACTCAGAATTAAAGTCAGAAAGATTAAATTCAAAGAGTAAAAAACTGAAAAAAATGTTTTGTTTTTTTCAACCTCATCACTCCACAGAGGCCAAATCAAATTGAAGCCTATCTTGCAATTGAACTTAGCAAAGGAGAGGAAGGAAATTGATGATTATAGCCCACAATCACCATTGGAAGCATCCAGAAGAGACATTGCTAGAAAATGGATCTGTTCAGGAGAATAAAAATGATGTGAGGATATCACTGGTTCCATCATATTGTTGCACCTCAACCAAATTCCAAATCTTTAAAGCACTGGGTACTCAGGCTCAACAAACATGAAAACAAACAGTATACCGCCACTCACCAATTCTTCTCTTCTCTTCTCCTCTCAATATTTACTTTACTTTAAAAAAGGGTAAGTGGATAACATTTACCACTGTCTAATGACACATTTTATTTTATATTAGATTAAGGGGAAATTAAGTATATGACTTTATCATCTTACAGTATATTGAACTTCATTTCTCATGAATTTACATCTTTAATCCCAGAAAATATTCAAAATTATCTTGTTCATTGTCAACTCATGTCTGAGTTTTTTTTTTTCAGAATATTACCCCCCTTTTTAATATAAAATTAACATAATACACTATCATAAAAACGAATTCATGTATCAACTTCTTCTTTTCTCATTTTCTCTTTCATTAATTTTCTCACAGCCTCTCAGATTGCCATGGTAAATCTATGGAGAGTCAGACTGGGAAGCTACAACAGTAAACTGCTGCTTATGAACTGATGCCCCTCTATCAATAATTTAATAATGTCAGAACAATACAGTAATTTCCCCAGAGAATGAGTGTTTCTGCTTTGATAAGCTAATGTAGATGGTGATAGTTTGTTACAAGTTTTGCTTTAAGAAACAGAGGATTACCAAATCATTGTGCTGAATACTTATTCTGTAATAAAATATACTGTAGGACCAATCATTAATTTCATAGGTTTACCACCTGTTTGTCTAAAGTTGGAGCAGAGCTGAGCTGAGCTGAGCTAAATTTGGTGAACCTGTGAAGTGTAAGCTTCACTGGAGTTTTAGTTAGGTAGGTGGAAACCGTGTCATCACGTAGGAGAGTGAGAGGTGGTTGTTAAAAATGTAAGTATTTAAATTGACCTTTCAAAATAACTTGGCTGTCATGTAGTCACCTGGACACATGCTGATCTAATTTTGTCATTTTTAATTCTCTTTTGAATATGTACCAAAATTAAGGACACTCAGTACGCCATTCAATTCGATGTGACATAAAAGTAGCTCACAACTACTGCTTGAAATAATATTTCATAAAGACAAATTGGCCACAGAAGTTCTAAAGTAAATCATGATTTTTCAAGCCAAACCTTTCACAGATTCATTGGTTTTGTAGGGTTCATGAACCAAAAACTCAGACTTACATCTATATATCAACAACTGTCCAAAACATTTGATACGAGCAGCAATTTTTAGATAGATCATAATGACTTGCACTGTAAATGCAGCCTTTGATGTGCAGCCAAGCCTGGTTGAACTTCAATAATTTGTTCCCACACAAATGAGGATCAGTCTGCCCTTGAAAAACTATCTGACTGAGGTCAGCGTCAGTTCAAGATCATGTGCTTTTCATGTTGTGGAATGAGCAACCCACCAAATTAGATCAAGTTTTCTTCGCTGCGGTTGTTCACTGTTTTGAGGGGGAAAAAAAGTTCAAACGGCTAATTTTGTTGACTGAAACTTGAGTAGAGATGGGCAGCCGAAAACACCAGAGCTAGAGAGTCATCTGGCAACCTTCCAGTCAAAGGCTGGTCGCTGTAATCATTACACTGCTGCCATCCAGCCCTAAATAATAGACACTATGTGTGTGTGTGTGTAAATAAGAAAAAGACGAAGTGTACAGAAAGATTCTGGAAGTCCTGTCTGAATATGTAAACAGCTGTACTAGTGCATACACTATCTAAATTTGTCTTCTGAGTGTGGGTGTATTTTTACTGTATTGGTTTTCTTTTTATACTGTATTACTTTTCAAGGCACCAAATTTAAGCAATAGCTGAAGCTGTTCCAAAACTTGCATCTACAAGTTCACACTAGAATTTCTGTTTGTTCTTCTGCCAGCACAAAGACATGCTTAGAGTGATTCAAAGCTGAATTTCATGAATCTTGGTGGAGAGGTGATGCATGAACAAAGGAGGAACTCATAAAATTTTGATGCAGATCCAAATCACTTTACCTAAAATATAAAGTAAGGGCATTAACCTCAGTGAAGGATGTGTTCTTCAAGTGCTCTCTTAGGGTTTGTAGTGCCATTTAACTGTCAGCAAGATTATGCAAAACCCACAGAGTCGGGTTTCATGCAACTCAATGAGAGGGAGGTGGCGCACTGGCAAAAAAATAACCCAAGTTTGGTGGTGCATGTGCTCTTCAAGTGCTTGTTTTGGTTGCTAGTAGGTTGCCACAGCTTCCCATAGTTTGCATGGAAAATACAAACAATTGCCGAATACTTGTGAGATTGGGAAACTGGTAAAACTGTGATACAAACCATAAGTAGAAGTAAAAGTTGCACCTTTTGAAATTTATTGGTTGCAGTGGTAAGGTAAAACTTTTATTTTGAAGGCACACATTTTCCATTTCCAGTTTTAAATAAGTTAAAATAATGCAGCATAAGACAGATTAAAAAAACGTAAAAAGCCAAAACAATAAAGTAGAATAAAACTACAACTTGGAAACAATGAAGTAAGTAAATAAAAATATAATATGTAATATCTATAAGGTATACTCAATCAAAAACCAGTCTGAAGATGCAGGTTTTAAAGTTTAAAGATTTTAACACTTCCAGTTGCTCTCATGTCCTACAGCTCAGACTGTTCCTGCAGCTGAGGGCATAAAAGCCTCCCCAGAGGTTCCTGTCCTTCATTTTAGAATGAGAAAACTCACGCTGGAGGACCTGAGAGTCCGTGCTGGTTCATACACTGTAACCATGTGAGGTGGAGCAAGACAATAAGGTGTTTTACCACATATTTAATCTCAGCTCAGCTCAGCTCAGGTTCACCTAATACAAAGTCCCTATAGTCCCATAAGATGATTTTTTTAATCTTCTGCACACAAATTATGTGCCTTGTGGGAACAAGTTATTTATCTTGTGCATACAAGATAATTAAGTTGTAGGAACAGTTAATTATCTTGTGCACATGGAAATTCATATGCTTCTCTAATAAGTTTAAGATGCACACACCCCCCTTAAATTGGATAGTCCTCAGCCAGTCATGTTTTATTTTGCCACAACACAATTTCTAGAACTTCAAAATGTTGTGTCTGCACACAGACAACATTTTGGAGAGAAGTCAAGTTTCAGTTTACTTTACATTACAGTCCTCCATACAGTCATTTAGTAGTAAAAGCAAAGTGCAAGAGATTTTATCTCATGACGCCGAGGTGAAACAATATATGCTATGTGCATCTGAAGTTGTTAGGGACACATATGATTTTATGATACATAAATAAGATAATTACTTGTTTCATTAAGATATTTTTTAAATTAAAGAAAAAAACGACATAAATTCCTAGAGACATGTTAAAGACAGAAGATGTTTGGTTTGTGTGGTCCTTGAACTGCAACTTGCATGGGATTCCACTGCCTTAATTGCCATTAAACCAAGCTTGTAACACTCTCTGCACAAAATATACTGTGGCTCGAATACATCTGTAGTACTTGGTTAAATAACTACTATTTCTCAAACTTGCACTTTTCTGTTTTATTGCTAGTTGGCAGATAGCGTAGTGCACCTACTCTGAGCAACTTAACCACCATATTGTAAGATTTTAAATTGCAAATACCAATTAGGGCCTCATTTTTAGATTACTGAATTAAAAATACAATAACACTATACTAAAGGCCCAAGTTAAAGCACATCAAACAGTGATTGTGCTTGATGTGTTCTTCATTCTGTTCTTTTTTTTAATCCAAGAGTATAAAGTGAGAGAACTGATCACTTGAAGTCAGAGAAGCATGTCTCAGAGTGGCTCAACCAATGCCACAAGCAAAAGCTGACACCAACAACCAAACCTGCAATAATCAATTAATAATATATCAAATGTCTGGGTTATGGCTCCAAGTTTCAGCGCTCCTTATGTATGTTTTACTTAATTAGTGTGTGCAGGTTCCTGCCCATGATTAGTACCTGCACTTCACCCCTTGCGGTTTGGACTGATGTACCTACCAGGTTGCAGCATCAATCGCCACTGCTGTCTGAAAGGAATGCCAACTTGTCTATTGTCATGTGTTATTTTGTCCAAAATGATGTTCCTAGTAATTATGAATGAGGCCTGCTTTGTTTGCTTTCATTTGTTTGGTGCTTTCCACATGTTTAGAGTTATAGTATATGGGTTCTATTCTTTTTTTTTGTTGTTTTTTTTAGTTGGAGACACTTGTTATCTTCTGGAGGCTGTAATAGGAGAGATATTATAACTTGAATGGTAATAACCACATGTGTTGACTGTAATTTTTTGTTAGAAACTTTAGATGTAAGGATGCAACTCTGTGGTAGATTTTGCTTTGGTTAGTGCATGTAAGAAATTACAGGACTGAATTTCACAACAGACTACTAAACAGGTGTATTTTGACTAGTTAGTCTTGCTTGATCCCAGTCCAAACATGGCTTATAGTGTAATCCATTTCCATTTCCACAATAGAACGTACTTGTAGTGACAAATAAATGCAAATAAACAGCTCCCTTCAGGACTATTGAGCATTTCGGCCTCCATTAGCTCAGAAAATACGTTTTGTGGTTGAAAGAAAAATTCATCCCATTCAAAATGCTGATTTGGCTTTGAGGCTTTTTTTCAGAACTATTTAAAAATGTTAAATTAACACAGGGTGTGGCATGGAGGAAAAAAATGCCTTTTTACCCACTTGGAGTCACTTTGACATTAATGAACTTCTTTGTTTACCTTTTTTTTTTCCCTTTTCTTTGGCGTGATTTTCCCCTGATGCTGTTACAACATGCAGGGTGTTGCTCCACCCACCCCAACCCTGCCCACCAGTGTCCAGGGGAGCAGCAGATTGTTGGGGCCATGGACTCTGCCAGGCTCTGTGGGTCACATCCCCTCAGAGCCTGGGCCAGGCTGCCGTCGAGCCAGAAGCCAAACCTCCTGCCATCGGGGACGTCACGCTCCCAGAAAAACAGGGCCAGCACCCCGCTAGGCCTCCCCTTATTCAGCTCACAGCTGACTATACAAGCACATCATGTACTGGACATATGGTCATGATTCATATCCGCCAGAAGAATTGCTCTTGTGACAATATAAGCAGTAAAAACTCAATATAAACTAGGGAGGGACAAGAGAATGGTGGCTGATAAGAAGGAGCTCTGCAAAGTAAAATGTGGGGGAAGCCATTAGTAACAACGTGGGAGGTCACAGCAGGACAGCAGCTGCAGTCAAAGGCATGAATATAAAATCATGGTTATGCACAAAAAGCTATTTATTTGTTGTTATATGTGCTCACTTTTTTGATTAAAGACACTTTCATGCATCTTAAAGACAGAGACTTCTGTCCTGCAGCTGTAAAAGACAAAATTCCCAGCAGACTAACCAACTAGTATCAACAACAACAATGTTGAAAGGAAGAACTATTTAAGCTACTGCTGAGAAATAAACCAACAATAACGTGAATAAAGCAAGAGTAAAGTAAGGCTGCTATCTACTTGAGACTGAAGAATGAAGGACCCAAATGCAGGTCTCCATGAAGATAATATAAGAAAAAGCAAACCTCTTATTCGGTTGGTAGCAAAAGTCCAGATGAGTCTAAAAAGAGAAAACAGAAGTCCACAATGATCATAAGAAGCTGAAGAATTAAGAGAGAGCACTAGGGGAGGTATACAGAGGGAAGGAAGGACAGAGGCCTGTACTACAAAGCAGGATTTCAGCTTATCCAGGTAACTTGAGGGATAACCCTGGGTTTTCTGTACTACGAAGGTGGTTCACTTCTTACTGGGATACATCGCCAAATGGGGTACATTCTTAGATGCAACTTTATTCCTTGATTTTTTTTTCCTGTTGGCTGTAAACAATTTTATAACAATTTTATTGTTCTATAAGCATTAATATATGATCCTAAAACAGGGCACATAATTGTACTTGATAACTTTATAACAAATTTGCATGTAGACTAAGTCTACATTTGAATGTTCTGTTTTTATATGTATTCTTTATTTGCTCTCAGATCTTTAAACCCCACTGGCACTGCAACTGAAAGAATAAAAACTTAAACTGTCTTTTAAACATTAATTTAATGAAATACTTCTGAAATCCTTCAGATTCTTTCATACCTACGTCTACGGTGGCCTTGAAAGGTCAAATGGACTGCAACTTAAGAAAACACCAGCAAATAGAAAAACGCTGCAAAATCTCACAAAACAAAACGGAAATGTTTCTGGGGACAGGATAGCATGACGGACCAGCTGTGGAAGTGACAAGCTAACAGTAAACGGCTAATAGCAAACATGTATCTACAGTATTATATGAATCATGTGATTAAAACACATTACCTGCATCTTTTTCTCCCTCACAACACTGATGAACCTTCTGCTTCTTTTAAGCGTGTCTCAGTCCTTCACGTGTTTTGGTTTCCGTCATGCTATTGTGTCCCCAGAAACATTTCTGTTGTGAGATTTTGTTTTTTTCTATTTCCGTTGTGTTTTATTCAACTTCCGTTGTGTTTTGTGTGCTTTTGCAACGTTTTTCCATTTGCTGGTGTTTTTTTAAAGTTGCAGTGCATTTGACCTCTCAGGGCCACCGTATAAGTCTCTAAACTTAAACGGTCAACATTTTTGTCAGCTTTTATTCGTGGCTTCAAATAGGCTAGACTTTATTAATATAGTAAATCTTGTCCAGTCTCACTGACCAAAGCACTTAAACACTATTGTATTCATACAATGCTTTTAAAGCTAAACTGCTGTGCTGTGCTTTTCCTCCAGTACACTTATCCATGGTTGTGATTGGTCAGCCCCTGCTGGCAGTGGCAGGGGCTGACCAATCACAACCATCTCTACACTCTCTCTCCACTGGCAGTAGTGGAGAGAGAGTGTAGAGATGACGCCAAGCAGACACTGATTGGCTACAGCTTCCTGTGTCAGGACATCTGTCAATCAATGCCATCACACCCCTAACTTTAAGCCTTAACAGTTTCCAAATGGACCCTAAAGCCCAGAGCAGAGCCATACAGCCAAATATAAACAACTACAGATAGAAATGACAATCTTCTTTTGATTAAAGTGGTAATAAAATAACACAAACATGTTTTGGAGTTACATTTTACATACCAATAATAGCATACCTCAAATCAAGAATGAGCAAGTTGCGAAAAGATGAAACAGCCCACACTAATTACACACACTGCATCACACTTTGAATCAGTCCCATCACCTGGCTTTACCGCTGTTATCCAGCCTATGTGCACATGCTGATGAACTCATTGTCAAAGCAGCAGTATATAACATGTCATTTTCATACCTTGTCAAGCACATCCTCATCTTTCAAAGGCTGCAGATTTGCTGCCAATGAGGTAGAAATATCCAGAATCTCAAACAGATGTCAACAGATAGAACCTCACTGTATTCTGTTATTGCTGTGGAGATATGAATGAGTCTCTGAGCTATTTAGGATTCTAAGAGCTAATGTAGCTGAGAAAACATCATTCATTCATGCAATTTCAGTAAGAATATGCCTTTAAAGCCTGCTGTCAGGCTCACATTGAAATAAAATTTATACCAATAGCTTGGGTACAGAATATCTAAAACCTGGCAGTGATGGATGAATTAAATTGGACGGGATGTTGACAGTAATCACTACTGATCTCCAGTGACTCACTTTCATGGTCAGATTCAGATGTGAGGTACAGGGCCAAATCCAGGGGTGTGAAGTCAACAGTAAAGCTGGGCTGGAACAAAAGGGTCAAAGAAGAAGGTTAAAACTGTGAGCCAAGAAAGGAGCATCCAAACTGACATGTCACTAATTGAAGGAAAAGAGGACTGAAAGTGGACTTATGTGCTTGAAGGGATTTACTGAATGTGCTCCTTGGTTTGGGGTAGCCAAAAGATGACAAAGGAAAAAGATAAAAAAGAAAGAAGCAAGTTAGAAAAACTGATGTTATTAGTTAGTAAGGTCATGAATAAGCTTTTTTTCTATCTTACTCTACCTTTGTCCTTGATACTTATACTCACCAGTAAAGACATTCATAAGATTAAAATACTCAACTATTCTTAGAATGATTAAAATAAAAACTTAGTGCTTAATGCATTTTAGTAAATACATTACATTGGTCACAGTCACCTTGTCTGCTTGTACTAACTCTCTTGTAATTTCAGCTCCTATCCTGCAGTAACACCTGTGTTCCCACAATTCCCCATCACCTGACCTCCCCTGAAACTATATTTTCAATTCACCATTAGCGCAGTGGCACCTAAATAGGCTCACTGTCTCCCCACCACATTTTCTGTTCTGCCTCAGTGGATCAGCTGTTTTGTCTGCATGCTTCTACAAATAGTGAAAGTCCGGATTTCCAAAGCATTATGACTGAGAACAACTATAACTAAGTTGATTAACTATTGATATCACATACATAAAATTTAAGCTAGATGACTCCAATTCCAATTAAAATTAGCAAGTTATACTTAGTTGCAATGTTGCAAAATCAATATTCCTCATTTTATTTGTATTGATTCTCAACAAGTTTTCCAGCAAGCAAAACAGCAAGTTTTTTGTTTCCTTCAACCCACACATAAACACTGTAGCTGTATTATGACACAGCATGAGAGCCAGTGCACCCAAAACCGTGGCTGTCAGGCACAAGTATGTACTACTGAATTTCTTAAAGAAAAGTACAGAAGTTGGTTCATCTGTTCCCCCCTCAGAAAACAAATTGTAGCTGTGGTTATGACTGCAGCATTGGCACAGCTGTCACTGTGGCATGGTTGTACTTGGTTACTATTGTTATGCTATGATATAGGAACTGAAACAGCAACTGAACCTAAGCAGATGAATTTGCAAAGAGCCAACAGTGCAGTGATTTCCTCATGGTGATGATGCTAAATGTGGGTAGAATCCTGATTGGCTGAAAAGCTGGACTGAAAAGGAAAGGGAATGAAAGTGGAGTTCCCCACAAAGAGGAAGCAATGCAAATATAAAAAAAAACATGAAAGATAAAAAAAAAGTAGGGGACTGACAGATGGCTTGGTGCGCAATCTGCAGTGATTCAATTAACTGGTCAGTGTATGTACTATCTTCACCTATGGCCACAAGCTGTGGGTACTAAACAAAAAAATACAATTGCAGACATAAGAGGCAGAAATGGGCTTCCTTCCGAAGGGTGTCTGGACTCACCCTTAGATATAGGGTGATAAGCTCGGTCCTTCGAGAGGAAGGGATTACTACTACACTACTACACCTCCACATAGAAAGGAGCCACCTCGGAGGACACCAAATGGCAGACCCAGGACACCCTGGAGAATATTTTGGCTGGCTTGGCAACGTCTCAAAACTCAACCATCAACTTGACCCAACCTGGAAAATCTGTTGATGCATGCTCAATAATCCAGGTAAAAGAATCCCAAAAAGCTGAATAAACAGCTTATAAACATAATAAGCTTATAAACCTTATAAACAGTACATTTGCATAATGACCGAAACTAGCACCACTGACTAACAGTGGGTCAGTTTCGGTCAGTGGTGCTAGTTTCGGTCATTATGCAAATGTACTGTTTATAAGGTTGGGGAATCCTGCAGTCAGCTGAGACTGAAGAAGTCACTTGGATAAGTTGACGAAATGTTTCTCCCACTAAAAAACGCTACGTCCAGATGAACAGATTCAGCTTTTTGGGATTCTTTTACCTGGATTATTGAGCATGCATCAAGAGACACCGAGTCATTGGTTCAGGTACGTGGATGACACCTGGGTGAAAATCAAATCTCAGGACGTACCACATTTCACTGATCACATCAACTCGGTGGACAAACACATCAAGTTCACCAGGGAGGATATGAAAAATGACAGGCTAGCCTTCTTAGACTGTGAGATTTCCATCAGTAATGGGGAGCATTTGAAAGTCAGTGTGTACCGTAAACCAACACATACGGATCAGTATTTAAGGTTTGACTCTCATCATCCCCTGGAGCACAAATTG
>VUQS01006791.1:4361-23356 GCA_015108495.1 Heterochromis multidens
TAAGGGGGGGACTTTTTTTTTTTGTGTTTTTTTTTTTTTTTTTAAACGGGAAATATTATGCTACTTTTCAGTTTCATGCTTAAATTCTTGGACTAGAGTAGATTTGCATGAGTTGCAGTTCACAGTAATCTTTTTTTATTTAATACTGGGCCTGGGTGTAGCCCCTCAGTTCGTCCTCTGTCTGAAAGAAGCCATTTTAGCTTCCTTCTCTCTCCCTTCAAGCCAACTATCTTATAATTGGCTGCCTCTCATAATCAAGTTTTAAACAGCAGGTGGATGGGGCTTCTATGCTCCAGAGCTGAGTTCCTGAGATGCCCATATTAGGGATATCCCCTCTCAAGTAATCCTTGGCTCATAGGGATTACTTATACATTCGCTGACCTCATTACTTGAAACTCTGATTATGTTTAACATGAGCATCCACCTGTGTAATAGTATATATTTTACAAAGAGTAAGAAAAAACACAATAGGTCTCCCTTTAAGTCAGCATGTGTTGTTATATCCCAATTAGCCCCGATATTACTGAACATCTGTCTGTACAGGAGGGACAATTATGTACAGTGATGTCAACCTTGTGTGTTTTGCATCTGTTAAATCCTAATGGAGCCTCAAAAAAGAAAAAAAAAAGAAAAAAAAAGAAACACAACATCTGCTGGCAGTGCTATCAACGGCCCCTAGTGCCGCAGCCGCGTGCAGTGCCTGATTAGGCTCACTTCAAAACAGCTTCAAACAAAGTTGTTGTTTGTCATTATGCAGGGAAATGTTATGTAGTGTGACTAATGCTGAAGTGACTGAGTAGATTTGGTGGGTTTAATTAAAATGTAAGCAAATAGTCAATGCAATTTGGAACACTAGAATAAAAGTAGTCAATACAACAATAACAATATGAGAACTGTAAAAACTTTAAATCAGGAGCCTTGGGCCTAAAACAGGAGGCAAGATGGAAGTATCACACTGCAAGCTTACTCAGATACACTTCTGAAAACATACTTGTCAAATGCAATGGTTTAATCCAATCAAATTTGATCTGGAATGCCAAGACTGACAGTTTGATCTGAGCGCAGCACACAACACGCACTGGATAGAGTGCACTAGATTGCTGCATGGACTACAGCTTGCCACACTACATTCATCATGCGCTGTTGGGCGTCATCGGTTGCATGGGCGGCAACCTAAGGCACGTCCTCCTCGCCTCACCAAGAATGTAAAGTCCCTGAAGGCCAGGAAGCAACGAGACTTAATGCTAAAATCAATACCGCTGACCCCGGACTCCTCCTTTGTTGTCCAGCTGCCCTTGATGATGGTCAGTCTTGGACCTTTTAAGTTCTGGGGAACCATTAAGTTTAATGATTTCAGAAGTTAAGAAGAGATGAAGTGCTTCAGAAAGCAGTGAGATCTTAAGGGCAGGCAGAGTTAGAGAAGCATGAAAAACATTTCTGATGTCACCCTGCAAAGGAAAGTGAATCCTACTGAGCATGATTAATAGCAAGTTGAGATTAGAGTCCTACAGAGCTGTGGGAAAAGAAATGAAGTCCACTTCATCATTTCGTTGGAGCAACAACTGTAATCATTCCATATGAGAGGAAGACAAGCATACTCTGGCACTTTGATTGATGAGCAAAATCTATAGCCTATAATCTGCAGTAGGACCGATGCTGGATCACACGGTGCCACACAAACCATGTTTAAATCACTGTCAGTAGCAATTTCCATAGAAACAAATATATAGGGTGTCTGCCGCCAACAAACAAGCAAAGGAATATATGTAATAAAACAGGAAAGTCCCTCCGTGTGTCAACGCACTGGTCGTAAAAGACAGAATGACGAGGATCCAGTTGTGTGAGGCAAGAAATAACTGTAGGCACCGTTCAGCTGAATTTCTACTCTACAAAATGGAACAAACAAAAGCTGTATGCAGAGGAACATCTTACGATGTATTCTTAAGTTTACTGCTGAAGCTCAGCAGCCTGTTTCTCCACTTAATTGATTTCCCTGCAAGGAGCACTCCCTCCCTCACCAGTCCCCATTTAGGGCTTTTTTTTTGCCATACTGCTCCTATCTATCAGCTTTAACTGGAGTTCACTATAGAGGCCTTAAGTACTTTTAGTCTATTTGACAAAACTACCACAGTGACATGCTTTACAGTCTGAAGTCATTTCTGCTAACTGGTCCTAAAGCTCTGACAGAAATGAAAAAAAGAAAAAAGCTTCAAGATTTCTGGCTCTTTTGCAGCAGAAACTAAGCCGAGAGATTTACAACTTCTTAAAAGTAGTAACAGTAAGTTTTTAAACTGTGGTCTACACAATGAAGAATAAATCTGGTGACGACTGTCATCGCTTTCATTAAGCTGATGGTTTTAGGACTGCGCCACTGTTTCGGATCTGCTCTCTTGTGAGATCCCTGCTGTGATCATGTCAAATATTAAGAAAGCTACGCTGACACGTGGTGCTATTTTTGGTGCAGCTGAACAGAAGACAAGAGGACTGAAGTCTGAAGTGGCGATGTGTGTATTAAAACTGTGGTCTCTCAGCCTCCCTGGGGAAGGAGTTACATGTTCTCTTCAACAGACTATTTCCAGTTTGGTGAGGGGGATATTGATGTTTGATATGTGGCATAAATTACTAAATTGTTGTGTTCCAAAACGGAGAAAAACGCAATTCAATAAACAACATAAAAAGTGTGTTTCTTTGGTATAATTACTGTGACTTGTGTGCCTATTTGTTGCTATTTAACAAGGCAATTTCACTGATAGTCTCTGCCATGATAGACAGAGACAGAGAGACACACTGGTAGGAACAGAGAGAGAGTGGGTGGTGATTAACAAGCTAGAGTCAGGATGCATTTCAGAGGGGCACTGGGAGGAAACGACGGGCCATTACAGCACAACTAAGGGTCTGTTAATCAGCCTATTAGGGTTTAATTGAGGGTAGTTAATTAGGAGTCGGTGGGCAGTCTGTGCTTGGGGGTCAGGGGCTGACATGAGAAGCAGCTGGCAGAGCAACCTAAGCTGATTGTTTCTGATATAGCTGCACAAGGCCAGTGATTGATTGACAGGAAAATTGCCCCAAATTACACCTGTTTTTTCTACCCGTTTTAAACCTTTTAGGAGCCATAAATTAACCCCACTATAGCTCCAGTGAACGAGGAGCCAGTCGGGACTGTGTTGGAGCAGAGCAAACGCATTTACAGTACACCCAGACTGTATGTCTCCACAAAAATCATCACGTGCCCGTTTGCCTTTAAGGGCACAAGCTCTTTAAAGTAAGTGGAAAATACAATTAATTAAAAAAAAAAAAAAGAATACACAAAGAGAGCAGCTTTCTGGCTGGAGCGAGGCATAAGTACACCTCACACCAACACTATACTGAGATGACTCCACATCTTAAAAATCTAATTTTTTTTTCTCCCCCAGTATGGAGAAGTGGAAACAAAGATGTGCTTGTCCTTGTTTCTTAAAGCCAGCTCTGCATAGGGCAGTGGCTACCACCAGAAGCTGATTATGGACTCTTTAAAGTTAGATTTGATTTAATGTCCTGCTCTTGCCTCAGCTGGACCACGGGGCACAGGAATGCGGTTCGGAGCTAGGATTGGTCCGACTGGGGTGGATTCATCCTGTCAGGAGCAACAGAGCGGGGCCACATTCAGCTTGTCCATCTGGGGAATAAACATGCCGTTTCCGCACAGGGGCCAAAATCCAATAAAGAGCCGGACAAAGGCTTGTTTCTTGCCTCAGAATGCCAAACAACATGTGATCCCCTTAAGGGAAATAACTATGTCTGTTCCTCATAGGCCTTCAGGTCAGAAATAACGCCTGGGGAACTTTTAACACATGTCCTGTTAGGGATGCCATGTGCAGTTTTAACTTATTACAGACAATAGGGTCAGGCCAATCATACCACTCTGTCATAAGCTGGCATTTTTTTAAAATCTAGACATGAAAACAACTGCCAGAGAGAAACAAGCCATCAAATCCACAAATTTATTCACACCTTACATGCTACATGCGTGCAAGTAAAATCACACTTTAGAAACTATAATGAAACTAAGTGTTGCCAGCATTTTGCTTCTAATTTCCCACAGAATTGCTGAAATTTGTCGCTCCTTCTTGTCCTGAATGGTGACCCTCACACCAAGAAGGAATAAAGGGCCATTGACAAGCATGCTTCGAACTTGCCTCCAACACAGCTCACTTCACATTTCATGTCAGTCACTGCTAAATGCTATCTGGCTGGGTTTTATGCTCTCTCTGACCTGGTGACTTGATACTTAAGGAACTGCAGGGAGGTTTTAGGTGTTTAATACCCGACTGTGGGCAAGCACACAACTCATACAGTGTCAGGGCTTAAAGCAAGGAGAATTTCTGTGGCTGAAATATATTTGTGGTAGTGGTGGTCAGGGTACAAAACAAAGACTTTTTTATTTAAACGTTGTGTGCACATGTGACGACAGAATGTGACTGGACACCTACAAACTCAGGGTGGGGGCTCCTCCCTGTGGAAATTTGATTAAATTAAAGACTTAATTGCTTTAATTCTGTTAAAATTTTAGGCATCAGTTTATACGTTTTACAATTTATGGAGGAAGTGTCTCTTATTG
The DNA here is from genome assembly GCA_015108495.1 of Heterochromis multidens. NCBI lineage: Eukaryota > Metazoa > Chordata > Actinopteri > Cichliformes > Cichlidae > Heterochromis > Heterochromis multidens. The sequence continues at coordinate 8,959 of VUQS01006791.1, forward strand.
TAAAGGACATCACAAAATGAAGTATAATGCAGGTGCTGCAGAGGTTGAGCATGCAACATCCTCACCCTCTGGGCAACCTTACCTTTGATCACAAGGTGATTGCACAGGTTGCCCAGTGGGAGACTGTAATGACTCTCAGACAGACTGGCGAATGTTTGAAAATAATTGCCAACTAATTTATAAACGCAGACAGATTCCCAACACGTTCCAATCAATCTGAATCAGTCTGCACCAATAAGTGCAACTCATCTGCGACATCTCTTTGCAATAGTGGACTTGACTCAACAGGTTGCCAACTGGTTTCTTCTCCAGCCATCTCCACACTCTGGTCATCTGGTCTCTCTTTTAATTTGATTTTTTTTTTTTATGTATTTATTTATTTTAAACAGGACTATATTATTTTCACATAATAAAGACTTCCTATTTTTACATATACATAAATAGCCACAAGATTGCTGTGGGGAAGTTAAAAAAATAATATTTAACATTGAAATAATTATCTACAGTCACATATAATACAGCCCAAAACCAGAATTCTGGCACAGTGTTGGAAACCTTTAAGCCCTGCGGCTAGTAACAAGTAAGAAACCGCAGATGTGCTGCCTTAATAAGTACTGCAGTTCTAAATACTGACAAGAAATTAATTCCTCTAGTTTTAGCATCTACGATGCAGTTAACTTCAGCCAAGGCCAAAGCCCATTGATCAGTACAACCTGCAGTAACATAAGGTTGTGTTGAACATAATAAATCTGATGTGGGTATCTTAGGACTAGTGCTCAATTTTATATCCCCATTGCTAATAAAGTATTTAGAGCAGCCCATTTTAGATTGTGACAAGGAATTTTCCCACCACACTCTTCCTGGTCTTCCTTAAACTAATCATGCAAGAAATACATTAATAAACAAAGGTAACCATCAGCTAATCCAACTTGCACCATCGGTTATAAAACTGGCACAAACACGCCTGCAATTCCTTGTCCGAATTTGAAGCTGCCTTGTTGTATTGGAGTTCTTAACACTGAATGAAAAGCTTGTTCCATATTCATATAAATATTGTCTTAGCTGGGACATATTCCTGTTGGCTAGCCATTGCCCTGACCAAAAAACAACACATGTATAGGCCTGGTATGTCCCAATGTGCATTTATTTTAAAGTAGCTGTTCCCATTCACCCTCTGCGACCTAAAAATGTTTGCTAAAGATTTACAAGGTGACATTTACAACAGCAGCCCAGGCGTCTCTGTTCTCTTCCTATTTTCACACTTTGGAGCCTACACAGAAAACATCCCCTTCACCCTGAGAGCTCAGGCACAGCCATTCTGGGATTGTGACACTGGCTTAGTCACGTTGAAAAGCAAAGAGGCTTGAAGAGATTGGAAGGTCATTTGTGTAGGAAAATACACAGGAGCAAGAGACTCTTATCTGTGTGAAGTGAGGCTGAAGACAAAATACTGGGATCACATTTACATGGTAAAAACACTCTTAATAAGATCTAACTAGTCAACTCATCGCCTGAAGACATGATTAGGAAAGTCAGGTGGCAGTGTGAGATTGAATCAGAACATATTTATCAAATTCTGGCACAATCCTGGCATGTCCTGACCAGAGTGCTAAGATTCTTCAGCTTGCGGAGAGGCAAAGGAAAGTAAACACAGCTCAAGGCTTTTATGAGAAAAATGTCTGTCTGAACAAGGAGGTATTCATGTGCTGATTCATACCAGCCTGTAGCTCGGTTAGAGGACAGCCATCTGCTATCACACTCCCCCACTAGGAGCCTGTTATAGAAGGACAAGCCACGAATCATCAGGTACATGTTACATCCATATAGATTTACTGAAACTAACACCTCTACTACAGGAAGAGAAAACAGCGTGGCTGTTGACAGCACTGTGGTTTTCTGCCTCCTCAGGTGAACGAGCATTTCACTGCTCCATGTAATATGATTGTCCCTTTACAGAGCAGTTGATCCCCATGGCAGGGTTTTGCTATGCCTTGTGAATGGCTGTCAAAATTATCACGTCTGTAGGGTTGCAAACCAGATTTCATGAGTTAGAGAAAAAAAAAAGCTAATATTTTTTCCTTTCCTCTGTATTGGAAAAAGAGGGTGGTGATGCTAAAAATAAAACATTCCACATTTTTGAATTATTTCTGAATTAAAGCTGCATTAATCAATATTTCTTTTCACTTTGAGGATAGACCAAATGACCCGGTGCATTATGAAAGACCATTTTTAGTTACAACCCACTGAGAATTACCAAACTTTCTTTCCATTCTACAATCAGTGGAAGCTTTTTAAAGCCTCTTTCAGCCCAGCGTTTTGATATTCAAACTCTAGCAGTTTGTTTGCAGGTTGCTTATCAGAGCTCGCAAAAACAACACATAAGAGTGCAACTTGCTGATGAACACAGCAGAGCATCAAGAAGTTAAAAAGCCAAATGGTAGAATTAAAAGGAAAGTAAATATTAGACTTATATTCTTATGGCTCAGCCAACTAGAGTAAAAATAGGATGGCAGCCTCCTTAAGAAATAAATTGGTGGTTGCCCGGTGACTGCACAAAATTTTCAGAGACTGATTGCAAGGAGTTGCAGCAACCAAATGAACCACTTTCAATCACAAGGGGACTGCACAGGTGACCTGGTGAGAGGCACCCTGTCTCCAAACAAAACATTCCAACTCAGCCTAACTGAAATCACTCTCAGACAGATTGCCAACACGTTGCAATCAACCTGAGTCAGTCAGCACCTATGAGTGCAACACACATCTCTTTGAAATAGGAGACCTGACTCAACTGTCGCCAACCAGTTGTATTCTGGTTGTATTCCTCTATAAAAGTAAGGTTGCCAAGCACCTGTGTCATTTTGCAGTTATATTGCCATCCTCTTCTGTTTCATTCTGTTTCAAATCTATGAAATTCTGGTTGGATTCTGAATGCAAATAGTTAATAACCATTTCTGTATATGTATACGGCAACAGATTTGCAACAGATGGCAATGAATTTGTGATTTTCACCAGTTTATCACAGTTAGTCACTGTGTTATCACAAACAGACTGCATCTAACTGCCAACTTGACCCCATTCAATTACAAATAGATTGCAGACTGAGAGACTGACTCTCTGAGTCTTATTGCGGTTTTATCGCGATGCACCAAAACTTACTTTGAAGAGGGAAACTGACTGAATGGTTGCAGAACTGGTCCCTGTCATTGAAGAAACCATTTCAAAGGCAATGAGATCGCACATTCATTGAACACAGTCACAATAGTTTTGGTTGTGCATCAGTCTACAACCACTGTTTTCCCTAGTGTGACTGTAGCATTAAATGGGTGGTTAGAAACATGTCTCCCAAAGACAGCTATTGTTGCTCACTGAAATGGAAACAAGCAACTGTACAAGGTGATAATGCATCAACACTGTACTTTCGGTTAGTTCTGCTGGTCCCAAGTGTTAAAGCAGCTTTAAATTTTGATAAACTGTAAAAATGTTTGAGAAGACATGCCTCGTGGAATGTTAAGAAAAATACAAAAGTTCAAAATTCAACTCTAAGATTAAAAGCCAACAATTTTAAATTGCACTGAGATATAATGCTTTCTGGATTTTACCATCTCAACTAGTTCTGCCAAGATTAATTATTTACTTGACTCACTGTTGCTGACAATAATGCAAAGTTCTCCCAAATTGTTATTCTATCTGCAGTCATTTATATTTGGGGTTACTGCTGTGCTCTATAATCACCTCGCCCTTTCATGTTTAACTCTGTGGTGTGCCATAACAAATATTATGCACAATTTTTGGTAACAGATTGGTTGACTGAATTAACTGACCAATAATCAATTTTAATCATTAAGTAAAAGCAAAAATCCATTTATTTTCAGGATCTCTGTTTTTCACTTTTCTGGCTATTTGTCTGAAAAAGAAGGCTGATTTAAAAAGTACGATCATGTATTCAAAAACCATTCTGAAGATATTACCTTGGAAGATTAAAAAGATAAACTGGAAAAAAAAAAAACACTCTGATTAGCTGTGGCCCTAATCAGAAAAGGAAACCTCACACCCTGCCTGATATTTACACATCCTGATAGCAGCCATTCTGAAAAGCAGAACAGACATAATTATGTAAAGGTCTTAAGCAAGCATGGTTTCTGCTCACTTTAAAAACACTTTTCCTACAAAGACCATCAACTATTACTAAGAATCCATACAATATGACAACTAAGCAGACACGGAGGTCATATTTTATGTCCATGAAAAAATTACTTCCTAAAACATGAGATAACAAACCAGATTTGAGTGCTCCTGCATTTCCAGCGTACTGCATAGGATGCTAAATAGGACACAGTTACAGGCTGTTTGGTTTCTGCCCCCAAATTCAAAACATGAACATGAAACTGTCTTCAGGCGCTTGGGATTTATTTTCTTTGATTCTCCACTGTGAACAGCCAAGGTTCACAGTCCCAATCACCTAGATTTAACAATGCAAGCTACGCAACAGCAAATTGTGTTTTGATGTTGCATTTCTTATTGTGGTCTGGGAATCCATGACATCGTACTTTCTTGCTTCAACCAGTCAACAACAAAGAAGTCTTGGAAATATAAGCCACCCTCACTATCAGGTTTCCCCTCCAATGAAAAGTATCAGCCTTTAACAGTCTATAAATCTGATGATTTATTTTGTTGAGTATTGTCTGGTAATCCCTCACTTCTTGTCAAGAAAAGGTTACTTTATAGGAACCTGTGCTACCTCCTTAGGCTTTTCTCCATTGGAGAGATTTTGTGACTTCACCCACAATAGCTCAAAAACAATATAAAAACAATTGCAGCATTATCCTACAGCAAAATCTGTACTCTCCTTCTCTGAAGATCATAAAGGGTGAATGGCTATCTCAGCATTAAATCCCATAGATATACCTTCTCAAGTAACAAAATACAGCAACATCTGGCCCATTAATGTGATTCCCCCCCAACCTTCCTGTGCTTACACGCGCTCAGGCAAACACATGCACACAAACTCATAAAACCAGGCAGGGCAGATGCTTGCAAAGACACACACTTGTACACGTTCTTGTGACATATGAGCTAATCTCGCCACACATCAGCTAGTGGCCCACTTCGAGTCCCTGTGGGTCTCAAGTCAATGAGATCTGAGTGGCTTTTTGGTTCAACCTGCCCTCTGTTAGGGGATCTCATGACAAATCGAAAGTTGCAGAGAGCACCGAGTCACTTGACTGTGTTAGCTCAGGAGGTTTATACCGAAGACAAACACATCATAACATCTTAGTTACGACACTGCCAGATTTACAACCATATTATTTGGAACAACAGCGTGAGGCTTGCTCCACAGGACTTGTGGCATTTTTTTTTTGGCTGTAAGTAGTTAGCATTCGACTGCATAAATGACAGGATAGAGTGATCAGCAGAGTCCAGATGTTGAAGTCTTCTTTTATGTATAAACACTTTCCACAGGCATCTCTGTGAGCAATGAGCTGGTCAAAAATGCTCCGGGGGCAATTTCACTGAGGTTTGACAATAAAGCCTGCGACAAGCCATATTTGTCATCTTGCGGCCAGCGGTAATACACACTTGCAATTGACATAAACCTCTCATTTCAAAGCGGCCATTGTGTGCGATTCTGGTTGACAACCATTCTATAAAAGCAACCTTTGTGATGTTGAGTTTTTCAACGGATCCCTCAAGTTGACCTCAGGGTGAGCTGGCCTTTCCACATCAGATTCTGTTTAAAGGCGAAAGGAGGATGCTTCATGGCTGCTCTGTCAAGAGTGATTTGTTTGCTGGGACGAGGAAGTAAAGGAGAGTGCTCTCTCTCAATCAGCAAACGCAAAGACAGACAGCCTCGCCTCAGGTTTATCTCAGCCCATCTGCAACGACGCCCTACTTAACACAGCCTTCGCTGATTGGTAGATGTTTATCCGAGACGTTAACCCTCTCCAGGATTGACTTTCTGGAGCTCCAATAAAAGGCCAAAATGCTAATTCACATTCCATGTGTCACATATTGCTTTCAGCTGAAGCTCTGAGCTAAAAAAACAAAAACAAAAATGGAGTGATTCTTTGGCGTTTCCTCACTCTTTATAGTGCAGACAGCCATTACATCTATTCATCATCTTCTAGTTTTTCCCCCACATTTACATGAAGCATTACAGAGGAGGACACATACCTCTATTATTCTGTCATGGATCTGAAGGCCTCCCTCTTTGTCTGCTGGACCTTTCTCGACGATCTTGGACACAAAGATTCCTTCATTTGAAGTGCTGTCATTGTCGTCCTGTGGAATAAATTGCTGTTATTTTCAGTGGATTAATGAAAGCACAGTGCTCACAGTGCTTGTTAAGGAAAGGAAAGCATATAGAAGTTTCAATAAATCTCTCAATAAAACTACTTTTAAAAAACACCGGAAAGACTGGGTTTGGTTGTTGTGGGCAAAACCATGTGTCTGTGCAAAGTTTTGCAAGTCTCCCAAGTTAAAGGTTTAGTTCACCCAAACAAAAAAAAGAAAAAAAAATCCCAATGAAACTATTGCTGCCACCCCAATAAATGACACAAAATAAATTTAGTCCGGCCTGCTCAAAACACTTATTTAAGTGAGATTTCCAATGAATCCACTAATTTTACTGCCAGCAGTTTTTATTGGCAACAGCAATTTCAAGGCAGATATCTCAAAATCCGGGCACACAGAAAACAAAAATATTAGGAAGACTCTACAGCAACAAGGCTAAGTGAAAAAATATGTCTTATTGCAATTTGTGTGAACTGCCCTTTTAACCCTACCCTTGAGTGTGGACTTAAGGATTAGCTTTAACTTCAGATGCTTCCCAGGCCTAGAGGGTTGACCCTGGCCTAGAGAAGGGCCTAAATGTTGACATGTGGACATGCTGAAGGGGCAGAAAGTATCCTACATCCAACACTGTGGCCGTGACCCCAGAGTCAGAGCTAAGTCTGGGTTAACAGCTATGTTAGCACTCTCTTTAAAACCACATGAAAATGTGTACCGCACTCCTGCTGAGCTCTGCGACACAACTACATTTTACTAGGTACTTAAAGAAACCTCAGAAGTTACAGCACAGATGCTAATTAATAATTTCTGGTCTGCTTCCTCTTTCAGGGACATCGTGTACAGTTATAACACTGCAGTGCTTTGCTGCAAGTTCTATAACAAGCCTACTACTTTGCCTCATCACTACCCCTATCTCAAGAGTTGTAGGCAAACAAGCTCATCTAGGAGACCACAAAACCTGGCAGTTGATTGCGCTTACCACGCCATACCAGTATAACAGCCACATGAAACACACGTGTCAAAGGCTTCTAGGATATTAGCCATTTCCATTCTAATGAATAGCTTCTTACACCGCCTGATGATTTGAGGCTCGTTGGGAAGCAAAACCCAAGTATTATCTCTGCTGTTGTATAAGTTTGATGCATGGCTCTGTCACAGCAGCGGGGCAGGTTGCAAATACAAGAGTAAATCTATGGTTAAAGAGAAAAAAAAAAAAAAAACAGCTTTTTTATATGTAGATCTTTTCATAGCTTCCTGCTATAAAAAGTTTTACTGTGATAATCTATGTCACTACTGAAAAGTGCGTCACTGTGGCTGTGGAAAAACAACTCTGTAACAGAGGAGGTGAAACAGATACAGGGAGCACCGTTTCAATAAGCCCTTGGCTGCAGAAAGAAGCTCCATGTATGGAAGATACCAGGGTTGAGATATTTTCCAACCCTTCACTCAGCAGAGCGTGTGGCATCATTAATGACTTTAACTTCAGGGCCTCGAGGCAGAAAGTGGCTGAGAAAAGTTCAGTCTGGGTTTAAAAGACCCTTTCCTCTCCTCTGTGTTTACCTCACCACCAAAATCCCCTCAATTAGAGACAAAACAACTGTGGTGGAAGCCATAATCCCAGATTTAACTCTCATAAAAGTAATTATAGTTTTTTTAATCTGTAATGCCAAATCCGCTAAACCAGACCAATATATAAACACAATAAAACTTGATAGATGCGGTCCATCTATCCACAGACAAGAAAACACATGCACGACTGTCTAAGCTGCAGCAGTCAGTACAGAGAAGGCTTGTGGTACTTCCACTATTTTCCATTTGACACTTGGCTGATCACCGGGGAATGGGGGAGATGGAACCTCCAAGTTGCTCGGCTTTCAACCTACCGCGCATGGCCTTCCTCCTATGATGTTAAAACCCAGAGATCCGCCCTCACGAAGAAGGACAACGGTCACGCTTTTAGTCTCGTCTTCCTACAAACAGACAGGAGAGAGACACGTGAGCAAAGAGATGGCAGGAGGTTATTCATAACAATCCAATGTTAACTCCAGGTAAGCCACAGAATGATGGAACTGCGCGCGTACAGAGGAAAAACTGAGGAGATGAGAGAAAATAAGAGGAGATAACGCATTTTACACATTAAGGAGCAGGGTTATAATAGAATTCTGAAGCTTTATGATATCTTTTACACATCTTATGGTTAATCTTTTTTTATTTTTAAATTGTAAATTCAAAGAGTGAAATTTTCAAAACGCAAGCGCTAAAGTGTACCCATATTTTTAACAGTATCTGTCTAACATTCAGTTTTTAGCTGCAGCTCATTCAGCAGCTACAACTGCTGCTAGCAAATGGATGTCACTAACTGACGTTAATTTTCTACAGAGGCCAAACAAAATAAGAAACTACTGACTGCTGTGTTGTTAATAAACTCTCTTCATGCCATGTCTGTGTCATTAACATCCAGACAAACACGGTTTCTTTAAAAGAAAATATCACTTGCTGCCCAAAATGGCCAAATAATCACCACATAAAACTCAGGCAGATAGCAAACAGACACTGTTAGCTTAGTAGCCACTGAGAGATATGTTCAGGAGAGTTGCTTGAATCTTTTGGTTAGATGTCTTTGTACATTATGCTGCTGCTATTGTTGTGTAATTATTTGCAGAATTTTTATGTGTAAAAGGTACACTCTATGGCCAAAAGTACTGGGCCACCCACACATTACACCTACAGGAGCTGCTTGACCACAGAAATCCATGCCATGAAGCGCCTGGTGAACAGGTTTGATGCTGATGTTAATACCAGAGGAGGTTTGAAGCTCATAAGTTACTGAGTCATCGCAGCGTTGGTGACTTTTACGCACTGTGCTTCAGCACTCGGCAACCCTGCTCTGTAACTTTAGGTGGTCCGCCACTTTATGGCTGAGTTGCTGTGGTTCCTAAATGCTTCCACTTTGCAATAATACCACTTACAGCTGATGATGGAATATCTAGGAGGGAAGAAATTTCAGAAACTGACTTGTTGCAATGGTGGCATCCTATTACAGTACCACACAAGAATTCAGTGAGCTCTTTAGAATGACCCATTTATCCACTAATGTTTGTAACAGCAGACTGCATGGCTAAGTGTTTGATTTTATACACCTGTGGTAATGGGACTGAAAATACCTGTTTTCATAGATAAACAGGTGTGGCCCAATACTTTTTCCATTTAATGTATGTAGTTTAATAGTCTCTTTATCTTTGTAGATCAGCTATGGCAGGAGTGTAGCAAAAATCATGTACAAAAAAAAATGAATTTCAAGACCCACTTGAGATGTAACTGATAACTGTGTTTGAGCTGTATTTTCAGTTCTTGTAGTAAATGGTAAGACATTTAAGCCATTAATAATACATTTTCAAAACTGAATACACCTGCAAATCTGAATACAGATTTGGAGGATTTCTTTTTTTTTCTTTTTTTTTTTTTGCACATTTACAATTCTGATCCTGAATACAGCATCCATTTAGAAATTTCTTTACACATATATAAATCTTATTACACACAGAAGGATAGAGATATATTACCCTCCAAACATAACTGCAGATAATTCTTCTAACATGATAGCCTGTTACTAATGCAAATATGAATAAAGACAGCACTATTGCTGACTAATGTGAAGTCCACCACTAGTGAAACGTCTGTTGGCTAAACTGCTCAGTTATTCTGTAAACCAATAGCTGCCTTTACTTCTACTTTACTAATCTGTCTTTTGGCCAACAGTGGGGTTTGTTAAAACATTTTTGACAGGAACTTAACAAAAATTTATTATCTAATTAAATTAATGTGTAAACAAGGGCCATGGCTCAGGTTCTAGAGGGGGTCATCTACTAATTGGAAGACTGGTGGCTCCTCCAATCTGCATGTCAAAGTATCCTCAGGCAAGATACTGAAGCCCAAGTTGCCCCCGATGCATGGATCAGAGTGTGAGCGTGCGCATGAATCTTAGGCAAAGCACTTATGTGTGTGTGAATGAGATTTGTAGTAGAAAACTAAGTGCTCAGCTAGAGTAGAAAAGCGCTATACAAGTACCAGTCCCTTTACAATTTGAGCTAGAGATTATTTAAGTTAACTCTGAATTACTAGTCATAAAAATTTCTCCCCTCACCCCCAACTGGTCACGGCAGATGGCTGCCCCTCCCTGAGCCTGGCTCTGCCGGATGTTTCTTCCTGTTAAAAGGGAGTTTTTCCTTCCCACTGTTGCCAAGTGCTTGTTCATAGGGGGTCGTCTGATTGTTGGGGTTTTCTCTGTATTATTGTAGGGTTTTATCTTACAATATAAAGCGCCTTGAGGCGACTGTTGTGATTTGGCGCTATATAAATAAAATTGAACTGAATTGAAATGATCTGACTACAAGTAACAGTAGTACACGTATAGGTCTGAACTTCATTTGTAGAAAAACAGACACAATTTAAGTTTTTTAAAAAAATGCCAGTAGCGAAGAAGTCCAGTCCTAGCCAGTGTTGGGTGTAACATATAAAGTATAGTATTCAAGTACTCAGATTACATGTTCATTGTAACTGTATGGTAAAATGTCAGTTTTGTCATTCAAGTATTGTTACTTTTTCAATTAAGCAATCAGTTGCTATGCAAGTGTTCCTACATTTCCTTGTTACTTTTGTTGTGCAGAGTGGAATGTTTCCGATCTGACCGTTGAGCCAGTCAGCATGTGAAGGTCAGTTAGTGAGATGGCAGAGAGGTTGGCTGTTACACTGTGGAAGCATTCGCATTGTTTTGTCCCGGGGTGATAATAAATGTCTGTCAGCTGCTAAGAAGCTCAATCCCACATGTTGAAGAAGTACCTGCAAGCTAAGCAAAGCTCAACAACACTGCTGGTAAGGAGGACTAAGATGGTGGTGCTCGTGCTACAGCTCAGAAACCGCAAAAGCAAGTTTGTTGCTAGTTATGTGGTGGACAAACTGCTATCTATATCAACCTGTCATGCAGTGAGGTAAAGTTGACAGAGTCAGAGGTAAATTTACAATAGGCTACACACCCTCTGGACAATATAACTGAGCACAAGATAATTGTAAATTGTTGCTCTAACATAATTGGCAGTAATGAGTTTTTCACGGCCATAATCTTGTAATGTAACAAGTTACTTTAGCCTACGCTTCTTCTAAACTTCACCATTCTCCGGGGCTCAGCCAGCACACCAGGCAGAAATGATAACCAGGTCAAAGAAGAGAATGGCTCTCTCTCACGAATCGTTGTCCTATGTAAATGAATACACCAGCGGGCCTCTTACTCACAAGCAACATGACATGAAAACCTCTGGGAAACTTGCAGAGTCAGCCCTTAATCTGTTTTTTTAAGCAGGACTTAGAGGGGAGCTATGAGGTAACATAATTTCAGCTGCCGCTCCAGGACTCTGCAACACACAGAGACTAAATATAAAGCAGATATTATTGGCATGTACAGCATCCTGACTGCCATATAGGCTAAAAACACCATCATGGAATGTGCGCTTCTGTCACGACAGCATTAGTGGCACATACTTCCGAATCATAGTCAAGTACAGCCGTCGCTGTCAACAAGAAGACAGTTGGGCATTATACTTGTTGAGTTAAAGTGAAATTAATTTGACAAATGAAAAAGGTACAAAGCAACGGGCATTTCTGTCCTCTTCAGTTACACCGAATGTGTCACCGGCCTCAAAACAAACTGGTCTTCCCATTTTATACACGAGAGCCATTAAAATGAACAATTAGGGAGCTTTTCCTTTTTTTTTTCCCTCCCGCCACATCTGCAAACACTCTAGCAATGATCTAACCCCCCAAAAATGAAGCAAACCTCCTCAGGATGACGTTGCAAATTTACTAAAACATCAGGTGTGCTTGGGTTATTAAAAAAAAAAAAGAAAAAAAAGAAAATGTGCTTTAACACCACAAATGCCAAACAAAACCATGAAGACACAATGACACGGGCGCTACGGCGAGTAAACAAACGCTTCATGGAAAAAAAAAAAAAAAGAACAGAGCACTTTATTAGTGAGGTAAGAAAAAGCAAACTGGCAGTGAAACTTTAGTCCACTGCTCACTTGTGACTTGGCACACTCACAGTGAGCCTTCACCTCAACACTCGTCACACTTTCCGAGTCTGTCCTCCGTCAAGCCGTCTTCCCTCTGTCTAACTCTTAATATAGTTCACCTAATTATAGTGTAGGTACTGTAATGCAGAACAAAAAGGGAACATATTGATTTATAAACTACTGGCATGTGGTCAAGAGGGAGAAACTCAGTGACCTTGTAAATCTAGGGCATTTTAGCCCATTAATGATGTAGTGTAGTCGATTTCAAATCAATGACAGGATTATCACTCAATGTTAATGTATGTACACAAAGGAACCGGCAGCCTAATACATTATTAGATGAAATAGGCATCTGTATTGAATACATGATAGCTTTTATTAATGTGATCTGTCATGTTCAATTGATATCCATGCTTGTAATAGGCTCCATGATTCTGTTAAGCTATCTCACAGATCCTTGCTTTAAAAATTAGTCCACAATTAGCCTAATCAGATTGAGGTCACTTATTACTCCAATCAAATTCAATGGAGGCTCAATCAGATTGATGTCTTGTGATTTTAAAAGACACTCTTCATCACATCAAGAAGCTCAAACACTGTCATCCACAGCCAAAGAGGAGTTTGGTTCAAAAACACAGATCTGAAGCTTTATGGTGAGTGTGACAGCACTTCTAGCAGCCCTGCAATGAACAACAGAGAGAGATCTGAGCTTTCTGTTTTTGATTTTCCATCAGTCTGTGTAGGTTCTCAGTCATCCAGGACATGGTAGTCTAAGGGTTTGAAGAAGGCAACTGGACTTCTTTAAGCTGTTTCATCTGTTCCATCAGTTTAATTTGTCTTTCTTGCATTTAGTATTAAATACTCTTTGTGGAAATGCCAGTCAGTTACTCCTCGTACTCAGGACATCCTCATCTATCTCCCAGTTTCTGACATTAAAAGGCATTAAAGTTGAGAATTGGTGGAATCTCTAAACTAAAGTAAGTTGCCAGTCAACTTGAAATGATGGACCTGTATTCACCCTTTGGTAGTGATTTGAGGAACAAATAAAGTACTGTGCAAATGTCTTGAGCCACCTCTCCTTTCTTTGCTAGGAAAATGGAAAATAGGAGGCACTGATTTATTGAAACATTTGCAAACATACATGGAAATACAGTACATAAGGAATAAACAGAGTTTGTAAAATTCTAACAAGCTTGAAAACCAACATTTGGTATGACCACCTTTATTTTTCAACACAACCTGAACTCTCTAAGACAAGGTTTAGTTCTCAGGCTTCTTGAAGGACATTCAAAGCTCTTCTTTGGATGTTTTGCTGCCTTTTGTTCTGTTTTCTGTCGAGATGATCCCACACTGCTTCAATAATTTTGAGGTTCGGGCTCTGGGGAGGCCAATCCATGACTTATAGTGTTCCACTGTGTGTTTTTCTATCCAGGTATGCTTTTACTGTATTGTCAGTGTGTTTGTGATCACTGTCATGCTGAAAAATTAAGCTGTTGCCAATCAGATGCTTTCCAGATGGTACTGCATGGTGGATCAAAATCTGATGGGACTTTTCTGTGTTCATAATTCCATCAATTTTAACAAGATCTCCAACACCACTGGCTGAAATCCAGTGCCAAACCATGACAGAGCCTCCACTGTGTTTTACAGATGGCTGACACTCACTGTTGACCTCTCCTCTGACCTCCTCTGTACATAATGACAATAATTTGAAAAAAAAATGTCAAACTGTTCAGCTGCTGTATATAGTTTTACAGGCTTGCCACTTCTCCTTTTGTCCTCCATTTGTTCACTTTCAAAATAAACAAAATAAAATAAAATAAAATAAAATCTCTCTGAAAATAGTCAAGTACAAGGACTGGGTTAAAAATGAATGAAAAAGCAGCCAATGTCCAAAGAAAACTTTGAAAGTCCTTCAGAAAGTCTGGAGAACTATTGCTCAAGAGCACTTAAAAAAAAAAAAAAAAAAAAAAAAAAAAAAAAAAAACTGGGTAAAAAAAAAAAAAAAAAAAAAAAAATAGGGGGGGGAAAAAAACTTTTAA
>VUQS01006791.1:23376-41050 GCA_015108495.1 Heterochromis multidens
AAAAAAAAAAAAACACAAGAAAGTCTGGTTCAAAATTTAAAAGAAATAAAGAAATAAGAGGTAGCCTGAGACTTTTGCATAGTACTGTATGTCATAAAGCTGCATTAGAACCTTCTTTCCAATGATATTTTGAATTGTGAAATGCAGCTAGTAGTGGATGCACTCCATTTAGTGCGTTCCAGTTCCGTGGTATTATGAATGCTGGCTCACTAGCATGGCTTCAAAGGAGTAGGGCCATCACACAAGTCATTACCTGGGCTTTTCTTGAAATGGCATGTCAAAATATCAGTTTTTGGAAATTACCAATAACACACAGATGTAATTAGACTTTTGATTGCTGAAATCACAAAATGGAAGCAAGATTTTTGGACAGACTGCAAGTCGCCCGCCTCCAACAACTAATCCCACTTCATATTCACATTTGTGCATTGAGGTTCTCTCACCAAACAATCCTGTTCACTGCTTGACTGGATCCAATGAAAGGCCTTTCTCGACAGAAAGAAAGCAAGCTCTTCTAACAAGTCATAATATCATCCAGATATTATTGCTCATCCTCACAAGAGTTCTCAAACAATTCCTGTATCTTTTACATATGTTTAAAGCATGCCCTAAGTGCAGATTATTAGGTTATTCCTTCTGTTTTTGCATTAGCAGAGCCACACTGGCAGTAATACACTTAATGTAGAGCTCAATGGTGGGACTGAGATGCCGCTGTCAAATGAGCTATGATAACTAGCTGCGCTACAGGCCCAGGAAGCTTCTTTATACCAGCATGAGCGATTTCCCGATTTGCCTGCATCGGTGCTTTTGATGCGCAATTTACCAGTCTACTGGAACACATTTTGCTGGGAACTGAGCCCATAATGAACAAATGAAACCACCCAGCAAAAACGGAGGAAAGAAAAGAGAGAGAAGAGTAAAGTCTCTGATAGGTGATTTATTAAAGAACTTCTGGGACAAAAAAAATGGGGTCTTAAGAGGTGTAAAATTAAAGCACATAAAAAAAAGAAGTTCCCATTCATCCATACTACTACTAATAATTATTTCTCTTCTAAAACTAACCCTGACCACTCCCCTTTGCTGATCCCAGCAGCAGCAGCAGTGCAAGCACCATACACTAATTCAATTCATTACCAGATTTATGAACTCCTGCATCCTTTATGATGTTGATAATGGGCCACTGGGTTTATAAATTTGAACCATAAAACATTCTTACATCAGATCTTCCTAAGCTTTTTCCTCACAGGGGCCTTGAATGAGTCTCTGTTAACAAAGATCTGACTGTAATTCTTTTACCACTTCATACACACACACACACACACACACTATATGTCACACTCCTCCTATTATCACAGCATCCCCAACTCACTGTGGGGGTTTTGTAAGGCCCTTCAGGGCTTCATAAGTTCTTACTAGCTCATTCAACTTTGGTGCCAGCAACTGTGCTGCAGCCCTGATTCTAATTTGTTATGATTGTCTCGGGGAAAGGGCGAACATCCGATGACAAAAAGCCTCAAACAAGCATGCTGTGAGGGGAGGCATTATAACTGGAACCTGGTTCTTGTTGTGTACAGAACTGCAGTAAATATTTGGCCCTCCCCCCACATTTACTGCCAGCTGGCCAAGAGGCACAGCTGACATCCATGTCTCAAAGCAGGCAGCCAAGGTACGAACTTCTACTGGAAACCTCCAAAAAAACGAAGAATCGCCAACAAGATTGACTTCCTTTTCCAGCTGGGGTGAAGTTAAACAAAAAGGCAGCCACCCAAACAACAAGGAGGCCCAGTAAAAGTGACACACGAACTTCCAGAGTGCGAGAAAGCATGCTGAGGAAGATATTTTACAGCCTATAAAAGTTGGCCTTGAGGCAGTTGCACAGGAGGTCACTTAAGACTTACGCGTAGTGGATGTCAGGATCAACTTTAAGTTGTATTGGAATAATGTTATACTCATAGAATACAGATTTTCTGGCTGTTTCAGGGTTCATATTGTGGATGACAGAGGGAGAAGCTACTCGAGATCACTCAAAGCAGAAACTTTACTGCTTACCTTGCAGGAGAAAGCCACAGTCTTGGTGAGGGAGTCGATCCTCTCGCTGTACTCTGTGAATTTCTTCTGATATTTCAGCGCTGTCATCTGCAGCTCGCTGTGCACGGCGGAAAGTTGTGCCAGGAGAGCCTTCTCCCTCTTGTTGGCTTTAATAGTCTGCTTCTTGAACTCTCTATCCAGGATGATCATTCTGCATTGCAGCGCGCTGTTGTGCGCCTTGAGGGCTCTCAGGCAGCAGTGGCTGTTTGAATTCTGCTCCTTATGGGTGAGCATCAGCCCGCAGCCGCTCTCGCAAATCCCCACCGGTCTGTAGTCGCACGTCTCCCGCATGTGAGCATCCACGTCCCTCAGGTTAAGCACCTCGCTGCATCCTTTATTCCTGCACTTCGCCGGGGAGTAGTCGCACATCTCGGCGTGCTCGGCCAGATGCTGTAGTTTCACCACGGCATTGCAGCCCCTCGCGTGGTTATCACATTTGATCTCCAGCTTTAGGATGAGGTTTTTTAGAGGCAAGACGTGGTTCAGCTCTTTGGTGGAGATACGCTGACATTTGACGGGGCAGCTGCTCTGCTGGACGACCCAGGGCAGCACGCAGCCGGAGCAAAAGACGTGACCGCACGGAGTCGTCAGCGGGTCCTCCAGGACTTTATTGCACAAGTTGCATTTGAAATCCGGGTCCACAGTCCCCTTGAAGCGGTCCAATTCGAATCCCATGGTTTCCCTAAATCCAAAGACAAACTTGTAGACTCCCCACCCCCGCAGATCTGAGTCGGAGGAGCAGTGGGGCGTTTTTAGCTGGTCATTGGTGGAGCGCTCGCTGAGACCTACTTGCTCCAAGCTCTCCTCACTGTCTAAACTCTACTAATTGACCGAGACTTTTTTGTTGCCTTCAGGTGCGCCTCGTACGCGTATCATTTAAAGTTAGAAAAAGTTTTTCAGGCTGAAAAAACACATATATTTCGCTGCCCTGTCACGCAAAAACAATTTTGTTATGTAACTTTAAATGGAAAGATGAAATCAGTATAAAGTAGACTATTATTGAACACAATTTATGACACGTAAAAGTAACAATTTCAGAATCAAAGTGTAAGAAACGGATAACTTTTTTATTCTATGACAATTTAGTACTTATTTCTATATTTATAACAAATTATACGTAATCTGTGTCTGAAAAACATCAAATTCGAAATCACCTTCACTTCATTCGCGTGACCTCAACTTTTAAAATCTACACTTCTGACAATCAGTGAAGGGGACATTCACAGGCGAAAGTTTCTACCGTAACTACTCTACTAAAGGCGCACAAGGCGTTTAGCCATTGGGATGCTTTATAAAATCGCATAAACCTATAAACTCCACACCTGCATATTTAGAAGATAAGCAGCCATTGCATTTCATAAATGTTAGATACTTGCTACACAGTAAGTGAGCGTTCAGGCATGCACAACACTTGTGAAAACAAGCATCTTTGGAAGGACATTACCAGTACAACCACAAGAGAGGCTTTCAAGTTAGAACACACTTTAAGAGGGGATGAGATCAAATAAAAGTTGGGGAAATCAACACAGATCACAATGCGAGGTATGACAATGAATATTTGAGGCATCATTGAGGGATTCGTGTTTCAACACACCTCTCACTACACTCCTTATGTAAAGAAAGCACGATATTGCACTGTTTTACCACTTTCACACTCTGATCTGAGTGCATTTCCAATCCCAGCAGGAGGGCCTATAGCTCTGAATGCATTTGAATTGTAAATTAAACTCCAGTGGACACACTGGATTCGCTTGAAGAAGGAAAAGAATAGCCTCTGTTGCTAAGGCAGAAACACACAGTCTGTGTTGGTCCTGACCCTGCCATGATTAGATACCCATTCCTACTGGTTGCCTCCTCTTTCGGAAATCCAGTTTTATGCAGTGCCATGCTCAATAAAACCTTTCCATATGTGCATTATCCAGAACTAAAAACACAGGCTTATCAAAGACTTCATGGACAAAGTGTGATAGAGAGCCTGAGCTTGCGGGTAATCCTATACTGATGTTAAGGGATGGCTTAGATGGAATGGAAGAAAAACTCCCTATGCAGAACACCTCAAAGATTATTGTACTGTGTATATACAGCATGCTATTACATATATTTCTTAGCCAGTATTCTTTGGGTCATGACTTCATTTTTTAAAAAGATAATCTTTAATACGCTTCATGCATTTAGTGTTAAGAAATGTTTAGACAGATGCGGAAAAAATGAAAGGATAAGAAATGAAAAATAGAGGGGTGGTGTTTTACATTAGCACCTGTTTCTTTAGTAAGTTTCACAGAATAATTGGATTTTTTTTTCATGCTGTTGCACATCAGCTGTATAAAGTCATATATTATTTCACAGTTCAGAGCTTAAGGTTACTATCAAATCTTGTGCTCGCAGCTCTGCAGAATCTAACCAGCAACCTGCCAGCCACACTCAGGTTTTTCAACCTCTGGACCAAACTACAGCCTGTGATTTATTATTTCACTCCAGGAACAAACAACCTGCCCGTCTGTGCATGGCTGTTTACTGTGAGAGTAGGTTGTTTGGTCTGCCTCACTAGGAGGAATGTTTGCTCTCAAAATGGAGTGAGAATAAATAAGCAGTTGTTTTTATAGACTGTATTGGAGTCAGAGCAAGCACAAAGCTGAAGTTCTGGAATTTTCATGGTACAGTATGTTAAAGAAGCTGATATGCTATCTAGAGGACTTGTCCACTAAGGAATGTTTTGTGAACGTGAAGTAGCAACAGAGGCGGTTTAAGCAAGTCCATGTTAGGCTGAGCCAAAAGACAGACCTCATCCCTGTGGAGATAAGAGTTAATCCCACTCCTCCAACCTAAACTGTGAGTGAAGCATCAGGACAGACTGGACCTAAACGTTCCCACCATGCCTGCAGGTCAAAACAGCGCTGGGAGATAAATTTCCATGCTAAAATTGTTTGCCTTTGTGGTGACCCTGATTCTTATATAAAGGAATAGTTTAGGAAATATACTCATTTTTATGAGAGTAAGAAAATCAATAGGCCGCAACTTTCCTCATGCAACTCTGGGCTAAACTACAGCTAGAAGACATTCAGCTTGAAGCATAAAGACAGGAAGCAGAGGACCATTTTAATTTAGCAAAACGTGCAGGTTCAAACAATGATAGAAACCAATAAATGTATGTCAGCCACAATAAGATAAGTTTTTATACAGCAACAAGAAAAAAACAACAATTAATTGCGATAACTTCTGGTAGTGTTACAAGAATTACCTAACATTCCCAGAAAGTTGATTCTGTTCATGTTTTCAGTGGGAGACGTTGCATTTTTCTCCCACTGAAAATGCAACGTCCAGATAAACAGAATCAGCTTTCTGGGATTTCCTTACCTGGATGATTGAGCATGCACCAAACATTATCTAACATTACAAGAAAGTGTTCACTCACATTTTAAGTTGAAACAACTAAATGATTGTTGACTGTAGCTTCAAATTTAGCTACTATTAACCATTAACTCTCAGCAACCAAGTGAATAACACTATTTCTAAAAATGTCAAACCAGCACCCATAAACAAAGCTGTAGGTGATGGCAGTTTTTTTTTGTTTGTTTTAATATTTCTCAGTGTTTATGCTAGCCATGATAAATGTGTGTACACTGTAGCTTCATATTTAGTGTACAAACATGAGACAGTATCAATATCGCCAACTCTTGTCAAGAAAACAATAAGCCCCAAATGTCAAACTAGTAACTTAAAATAATATCACCACACTTTTTGTCACATAAAAGAAGGCATAAATGGTACGACCAAAAAAAGTGTACAGAGTAATGCACACTCTGACAGGCATGGAAAGAGTTGTCCTGGTTTCATTGTTAATCCTCCTTACTTGAAGCCCTTGTTGTAAAGCAACAGAGGGATGTAGGTTTCAGCATGTGTGATGGGGGTGTTTTGTATAGGCTTGGGCTTTGGAGCTGGGCCATTTAGTAATCATCACCACTCTCCCCTAGATATGTCAAAGACATGAGGGTCATGTGGGAGACTGCAAAGATGAGTTATTGCACTTTGGGATGCCTTTTCATGTTGCGCTGAAACATGATGTTCCTACAAAAGGAATACACTATCCATCTCACTGTGGTTTCATATATGCCTGCAACTCCCCTGGGAGTCAGTAATATTGTCAAAACTGAGTGTAACCCCCAAATGATTTATACATCAATAGTATGGTTTGTTTTTCTTACAAACATCAGCGACTTATTGAGCTTTTCACAAGGGGTGCTGGAGCTTTGTGGCCCCTGCACATTGAGTGAATAAATAACTTTAAAGGTTGTTGGAAAAGGTCTCATGGTGACCTCATGGGCAGGTTGGGCTTGTGGCTGGGAACCAACAAGGCTACAGTTGCCTCCACTACTGACAGATGGCATGAACCAAACAACAACTCTGGCCCTGTCGAACTGTTATGACAGAGAACAGCAGCTCAACCGTCACAACATCCTCACAGGCATAAACATGTAAATGTGCGAATGATTGCACAACACAGGTGTCAGCACAGCAGTGGGGTGGTTGAAGTAAACTCTTAGCAGTACGCAGACATGACACTCCCAGTTGATTGTTTACGTGTCGTGCCACATGGCCGACTTCTGGTTAAGTTAAATTGATCATGAAATGGAAAAAAATAAATAAAGACAAAACAGATCTACAGTAGAGATAACAATGTGCAAAATATTTGCTGTTGCTAAGAAGATCTTTATCACAGATGGTTATGTGTAAATGAAGAAAAGCCAATAAATGCTTTGCTTTGCTTCTCACAGC
Source organism: Heterochromis multidens (assembly GCA_015108495.1). Lineage (NCBI taxonomy): Eukaryota > Metazoa > Chordata > Actinopteri > Cichliformes > Cichlidae > Heterochromis > Heterochromis multidens. The sequence goes on from VUQS01006791.1 coordinate 30,238, forward strand.
TGCCTGTTTTGAATTCTCTCAAGGAGGTTAGAAACAGGATGTGGGTCAGTGGAACCCAGATTTACACAAAAGGAAAACTGCACAAGGAGAGGAAAAAAAAATCCCCATTTTACATGACCTCAGTCAAACTGTTGAACTAAATCTGCTTTTACATACAGTAGCTAATTAAATCTTCATGGCAAAGACATGCAGATAAAGTATAAAGACTCTGTGGCTTTGCCCTTTGTGGCTTGACTTATCTTTTGGACCAAATAAAAATAATAATTTTCTTTATCACACAATGTATTGGCTGCCAATATGGCAGATGCTGCTATTATTATAATAATCATTGTGAGAAAGTCTGCCCCTCTACACCTTGGTTTATGCATGAATGAACATGTAGGTTCTTTATTACTATGTAGGTGCTGTTGCTTGGTGCTTTGTTATAGTTGGTTTCTCAAAGGCTAATTTGACTGTATAAAAGGTAACATTGCTAAAAACACAGATCTTCCCAGGATAGGGAACAAACCAAGAGAAACAGAAGTAAAGGGAGTTGAGAAAGAACAGCAATTCATCATTTTACTGCTAGTTCTTACACAATTTATCTTAACTGTGTTTGTCTCTGCACCCAGAAATAAAACTACTAATCAGTCAAATATTAACGGTATTTTAAAGGTTTACTGGGTTTAAAGTCTTTAAATTTCATAAAGAATTCACTTATATAGCCTTGTGACTTGTAATACAAATGGCATAAACTGAGGCTTCTGTACCCTTTACTATTGTTTGAGCATGATGCTGATAGAGAAAAAAAATCATCCTTAAAATTCCAACCTATTTTTGATTTGCTGCTGTAAGTCTGTTAACCTGAGTTTACTAAGAAAAACGGTGTCTGCCCAAAGGGAAAGCTTTTCAACTTATTCTTGAAAGAACCATACTTTCTAAGCTCATGTAAAATTTGTGGCCATCAATGAATAATGTGAATCAAATAGCTATCCCTTATTTAAAGAATCAGAGCCCAAACAGTTAAGGACTGATAATGTGTACTCACAAGTTCTCTACCTGACACTGTCTGCAGAGCGTTTTTTGCTATAGATCTTTTAAAAAGCCTTCTGCATTTTTTCAAACGGACTAGCATAATGCATTAGTTACAGAGGTTTCCAAGGCACAAGTGTGCAATATTAGGAACAGATGAGTCGCTCTGCAGGGGAGAGGAGGGGAGGAAGGCACTTGAAAATCTCCAATCAAATCTTCCTTTCTGAAGCCTGTGAAACACTGCTGATTTTCTGGAAGCTCTGTTCCCACTGAGTCCATAAATAACATTTAAAATATACTTGGCACATCTTATCCCTGTGGCTTATTAAAGAAAAAAGCTCATAGAAGGAACTTTAAAGATAAACCACACAAAGTTTAAAGGTTTTGATTTCACATCCATAATATGCACATTTAATACTTAATATCTTTCATTTATTTTGCACTCCTGAGGGCCTAACAATTGAAAGCTTTGTCCTTTACTTGTTCAGTCCATCCATTACTTTGATCAACAGAAATATATCCTGACAACTTTCCCTTAAACACACTCACAATTTCAAGGAGATATACAGTCATGTGGAAAAGAAAGTTTTCACAGTATTCTTATGAAGTCCTGTGAAAAACCGAGTATAGGCCTACCCTTATTGCTTCCATAGGAATTAAGAGGATAAGTAGCAGCCAGGTGCTGCTAATCAAATCCTCTTGATTAACTGATCACCAGCAAGTGTGAGTACCTCTACAAAAGCAGACGTTTTGGTGGTTGCCGGTCTGTAACATTCAGGTGTGTGTTAACATAATGCCACAATCTTCCCTGGAGTGGATGTCCCAGCAAATTCACCCCATGCTCAGAGAAACTGCAAAAAACCAAAGAGCTAACTCTCAGAGAGAACTCAGTTAGCATGTCAAATGTTAAAGTTCATGACAGTCGAACTAAAAAAAGACTGAGGAAGTATGGCTTGCTTTGAAAGGTTGCCAGGAGAAAGGCTCTTCGCTTAATAATAATAAGAACATGGCAACACAGCTTAGCTTTGCAAAGTCACATCTGAACAAACCACAAGACTTCTGGAACAATGTCCTTTGGACATACAAGACCAATGTGGAGATGTTTGGCTATAACGTACAGCACCACATTTGCTGAAAACCAAACACAGCATATCAGCACGAACACCTCATACCAACTGTGAAGCACGGTGGTGGTAGGATGATGATTTGTGCTTGTTTTGCCGCCACAGGATCTAGGCACCTTGTAATCACTGAGTCGACCATCAGCTGCTCCCTTATTCACAAGGGGTCATCACATGTTTGATTTGGCAGACTTTTACACTGGATACTTTTCCTGCTGCAACCCCAAAGGGATTTGTATCTTTGTCTGGGATCAAACCGGGGATCCTTTATTTGTTAGGTGTATGTATAAACTACAACACTATAGAATCAAAGGTCAGGTTATTTGTCTGACAGCTAAAGCTTGGCCCAGATTGAGTCATGCAACAGGATGATGATCTGGGCCAAGAATAGCAGCAAATCTACAAGAGAATGGCTAGAAAAAAAGAGAAAAGGATCAAGGTGTAAAAATGACCCAGTCAAAGTCCAGACTTCAACCTGATTGACATGATGTGGCAGGACTTTAAGAGAGCTGTGCATAAATAAATGCCCACAAACTTCAATGAAATGAAGAAATGTTGTAAGAAGAGTGGACCAAAATTCCTCCACAATGATGTGAGGGATTGAAAAAGTCATACAGGAAATGAGTACTTCAAGTTATTGCTGCTAAAGTTGGTCTTACAAGCTACTGAATCATGGGGTGTACTTATGTTTTCACAGGACTACAAAGAATCTGGTGAAAACTTTGTTTTTATGACTGTATTAAGAATTTGATTCTTGGCCACTAGTATTCCCTCTTTCAGCATCTTACAGTCTTATGACTGAATCTATTTTTAATATTTTATTGGTTCCTAAATTTCAATCTCTGCCTGATCTAGGCATGGTTAGTTTTCTTAGACGAGGACAGCTTTCCACATTGCAAACTCAATAAGCATTCCTGTTTGGCAATTGCAGTATTTTGGTATTTACTCTAATGATCATCACAGCCTCCAGGGGGCACTAGCATTTACTCCATTTTTGTATGAAAAGTCATCTAATTAAACAAGTCTCAACACCAAACATCAGACATAAGCTATCAGGTGAATACAAAGGAGGTTTTAGCAGCTAAGGAGACACATATTAAAGTGGATATTGTGGATATTGCAAAGACACAAATTAATGGTAATGTTGGATGTGCAAATTATTAATTGTTTGCCAACACGGTTGCCATAAAAGGTAATAACAATATGGCAACTTGGTCTCCACACCTTCTGCCCCACAGTGGCAAAAAAAACAACAGCAAAAAGAAAAAACTGTAACGAACTTAAGACATGCTCATATTTTCTGGCATTGTGTCACAATTGCTGCTTGATTTCACAGGACTTCTCTGTTGAGTGAACAATGTGTGGTGTTGGAGAAGCTGTTCTTTGCTCTTGCCTAACACCTGAAGCAGGGTGACAGCAGGGCTGGAGCTGCAGATAAAAGCTGCTATGCTGAAAGCTTGTTGATAATGAGAGCAGCGACCATGAACCAGCAAGCTGTGACTATAGTGTTGACAGGTCGTCCAACAGGCATAGTTCACACTTGCACACTCCCACAAACCGCTCATTCGTGGAGCACGAACAGGATGTGAGTTTTTTTACTTTGCAAGTGAGCGGCTATCATTTTTATTTTAACACCAAAAATTTAAATAAAATTATTACGCACACAAGAAGTCCACTAACAAGAGCAGCAAAACTTTATCTCTTCTATTGCAACAGATCGCATCTAAAAGTTGAGTAAAGGGTTAAAATTGAGAGTGGAATCCTTATCAGTTGCTTTCGCTGACCCAGCGAGGGTTTGCTGAGTTCTAGCAGAAAGTGAAGCCAGATTTCAACTCAACCGAAACAGACAATCTGACGGCATGAGAGGAAGTCACATTTCTCTGGCACTTGTTCACCGCAAACACTCTAGGCTCTCAGTTCAGTGGCCACTCTGCCTCCATTTGTGTCACATCATATGTGGGCCAGTGCCGATGAAAGTGACAGTATATCCTCTCTGTAAAGCAGCCGCTGGTAGACAGGACCAGACACATGCAGATCCAGTTCAGTTTTAGCTCCGGCATGCAATTTTAATGCATCTTCAGCAAACATAGACAATTCTGAATACAGTAGTTGAGCACTGTCAACATTTCTCATCCTTTATTATACAAATCTACAAGCAGCTCATTAGATTAGTTATATTTGAATATGGTAATACATGTGAATGTAATAAGACGAATGCTGTATATAAAAACTGACTGCAAGTTTCTGTTATTTATATCTTAAATATTAAATCTACCTCATTCACAAAGGAAAAAAAAAAGATTATTCACATTTATTTCTGACTGTGCATTAAAGGCTGTTTTGGCTTGAGTTTGCTTCACATTTGTCTTCTCTCCCAGGTGTACAATGCAATGGTGTTCCAAATGGGTCAGCTGAAGATGAATATTTGGATCCCATTAAATTTAGTGCACAGATCAGCTTTTCACTGAGTTGAAAAGGGAAATAAGGATACACTCATCCTGCTGGGACCTTTTGCTCCATGTGTTTCATGGAAATATAAAGCAGTTTTCCAGAACAGTAAAAAGGTGTCTTTTACATTAATGATCTACACAGTGTTTCTAATGGAGACTGCTCTCACCAGAAAAACAAAAGCATTCCTTATTTGTTCACTTAGATGCCCAAAGTTATCAAAGTTCATGTTTTTTGAGTTGAATCTTGACTGTTGTTTTTCATAAATATGACGCATGGTGTTGGAACAATTGAATATAAAGTCAGTCCAAAGATGCTTCAGAATGCACATGCAACTTTAGCCTAATGCAGGATTTATAGTCCTCCAGAGAGTGCGACTGTGGGAATGAGCACAACCATGAGCAAGAATAATAGTTGTACATATTTTTGACACTGCCCTCTGGTGACAGTACATAGCTACAGCATCTAGACAAGAGTTTGCAAGTCTCTGTGTAGCACCTCCAACACACATCTATACAGGCTGAAAATAATGCAATTTGAGTGGAGTATTTAAGCTTAAATCCAAGCAAAATGCATGCAAAATTTGGGATGGAAAGTTGTAGCTACAGTACTGGTCATTCCATACAACAGGATATATGCTTCAACTAGCTATCTTGCTATGTGCAAGTTGGCAAACTAGTCCCGTCACCAATGGGGCAATAGGTAGATTAAATTAGATTGAACCATGACTCTTTGGACTCTGTAGCTCCCTACTTCCCAAGACTGTCTCTTTTAGTATTGATTAATAGCGCACATTTGCATTTCATATTTCAGTGGAGGTTAAGGACACATGAAAAAGTGGGTGCTGAGCAAGGGGTGGATGTGACTGAGAAACACACGCTCACACAACAGATACTCGTCAACCCTACTTTATTGCACTTTTTAACTCTCATGGGAAACATAATTTATTAAGTGAAGATTTTATATGACTTAAAATATGAATTTCTGACTATAAACTCATCAGGAAAGTGTTTTCTAAGGCCATAGATCAAGCGTGACGAGGTCTGTTTTCCTGAAGACTTCTATACAATCAGAATTTTGCAACCAGAGGAGTCAAACTCTGCTGGCCAAAGACCTTGAAGCTACCACCATCTTTTATTTACAGTCTATGGACTCATTGTAACTGTTACACACACTCTGGCAACCATGTATCACCAGCAGAGTGTGTTGAATCACCACTGCTTAGTCGCAAAGACAAAATTTAGTATTGTTAAAGAAAACCTTAAGGTACCAAAATCAGTAAATCTGGGTTCAGTATAAGTTTAATAGCAACAATATTCATAAAGAGAAAAGTGATTAAAAAAAACTATTTGGTACTACAGTAGACGAACAGTTCACTCAAATAATGAACTGCTCTACAGCAAGACATAAATAATGGTGGGTGTGGAAAAGAGAAACTGACAATCACATAAAGTGAAAATGTTTAAAAAAAATGCACCACCAAGGAAAGCAGAATCTGAAGCAACCAACACAGAGTAGGTCAGTAGCTTTCCAAAACTACCAAAAATGCAATAAGAAAAGATAAGTTGAAATGGTGTATGTAAAAATATTGTACATATTCACGCAGAAATGAATGAAATACAAATTAAATCATTTTTTAAATACTAATATGACTGCCAGCCAGAAAGTATATATCATAAAATATATCAAAATTATATTTTACCATACATAATTTCTTTATTTTTAACATTTTGAGTTATTCTTCTCTGACTAACTGGAAAAGAAAATGTAGTGCCCCCGTGCCCTGCAGTAACCAGCAGCCAGAGAGCTGGCCATATTTACTTTGATGCTATGCAAGAATCTCCAGATAGCACTGGCTGTATTAAAACATAAAGACCATACCCTGAGGCTGTAGAGTCGTGAGAATAACATCCAATGGTCAAATGTATACAGCTGATAATTAGCTTCCAACAACTTTAGGGGGAACTTGGTGTAGATGTTTAGTAGAAACTGATGTTTGCAGCAGTGCTGCTGCCTTTGAATCATGATAATTGTTCCCTAAGTAGTTTCAGTTGCCTAAACACAACCAAACCCCAGTCATAAAGGTGGCGGGTCTGGTTTTTGTGACAGTCATGTTTGGATAGGCACTGATAAAAAACAGACTGGGTGCTAGATCATAAGTTCTTTTGGAAGACAGTGATAAATCAGTTAGGGAGGAGGCCCCACTTGTTCTAATAATTTAGTTTAAGTGGAGTTTCAAATATCCCAGTAAAAGTCCTATTCCAAATTCATAAAACAACATGTAGAGAGGGAAGCAGAAGAATTACTTGTCCAATGAAAAGTCAGACCAGTAGGCATGACCACACCTTGCCAAGAACAAGTCATTCTCCCGGGAATTTCTCAGGATCATTTCAGAGAAGTGATTAGATTAAATGAGAAACAGGCATTAAAATACAAGGATTTAAAGAGCAAGAATAATGGACTGACAGTGTCATGATTGTGTATGTGATCAAAGACAAAAACAAACACACTGATTGGAAGAGTCAGACCAGTTATTCTTGTAGCACAGCAGTAAGAGGGGTTCACTGAGGGATAACTCAATATACACGGAAACAAGGCAATGGTCTGTGTAAGTAACATTAGGAGCTAATCGGAAACAAGCCCCCTCTAATTAGCCATTACCAAAATAACAGACTGAGGTCATAGTTATTGCTTTCCCTTATGGGGAACACTGGTCTGGGTTTGACTCAACGCTTGCTGAAATTAAGTATTTTTAGACTTTTGCTTTTAACACATAATCAAGTGATTGTTGTCATTTTCTCTGATGTTACCCTCATGAGAGTTTCATAAATGCACATTAAATAGGTAATTTAAGGTCATTCTGGTGTTTTTATTGATCCATTCTTCAAAGATGTGACATTGTTTGGATTTTCTGTTGATTAAAAATCCCCAAGGACCTATTTTCTCAATCAGCCTACTGTATGATTGACATAATCTCGCATGAACATAGAATTTTTTAGCCAAAGTTAAAGCAGCGTCATGTTAAATGAACCGATGCCACATATTTTAATTCACCAATCAGCAATGATCGCATCAAAATGTGTGTGGTTAAACTGTTTGCTAATGTCCAATAACTGGTAATCAAATCTGATCAAATTACAACACAGATTCCTGATTTAAGTTTCTGATAGTTTGTCTCAATAAAAATGTTTGATTTTGTTTTTTTTTTTTAGAACTTTATACAAGAGACAGTTAAAGGAAATAATTATAATTGTAAAACACTAATAGGGATTATTCTGTCAAGATGTGAACTACACAATAAGATTTTGTTTGCCAACATCAAACCAAAATCAAATAAATCCTACCTATACAAAAAGATTTTTCTTAGGAAAGAGCTACCAGAGAGCTATAGTACATGTAGAAGTAAATATGATGAATTCTAATCAGTGATTACCTTAAATTACTCTCTTCTGATGAGGAATGTGTTAATTTAGCAAAGAAAGGGCTTGATTGAAGGAGCTGCATATACACCTCTCACTGTCCTACTTCAGATGCCTGAGAGGCAAATACCTCAACTCCATTTGGTCCAGAGGAGTCTTTGCCTGCCAACACTTCTGCTGCAGCTTTACCTGGCCAGATCAGATGGGAATGGAGATAGTGTCTCTGCTTATATTCTTTGGAGCAGTGTGAAAACAAACACACCTCCACTCCACAGCCGAAGACAGCCTTCCTGTAAACACTGTCCAAAGGGGAAAAAAGAACCCACTCTTTTATTTGGCTATTTTAGATGCCGGTTGTTCTGCAGTGGATCATGGTGCAAGATAAATCTCACAAAGGGAGCAGTGTGTGGGCCGGTCCCGAAATAACATGCCGTGTCTTTGGTTTAAAAATATTATGTGAAAAAATATGCAAATTTTTTTTTTTGTACAAAACACAAGTATCCTATTTAGCATTCCAGTGTCTGACCTACTTGTTACACACAAATGAACAAGGCTTAAATTACTTCTGTATTTTGCAGAAAAAAATGTGAAAATATTAACCTTGAGGCTGTCCTGGTTTGTGGCTCTAAAAACACAGTGAATCTACTTTGGCTGCTGTAATGCAATAGTATAGAATAAATGTGTTGATATGCAAAGTGCAGGGAAATGACAAATAATAGCTAGTGCAAAAATAATACAAATTGTGTACATGAATGGGAAAGAAGAGTCACTGAAAAGTAAACTCAACCAGAAGGAAGATGGTGCTTATTTCTGCTCCCTGAAACTGCTTTGTGAAATACTGTTTGATAGAAAGACAGAAAAAAAGAATGTGGTACTCATAAATATAAATTGATTAGTGTGTAATTACACGTACCAACAAATTGATAAATTCTCAGAAACTTAGACTTAATCCCTTAAAAATACATAGGAGCGGGTGCTGGTTTGTGGAAGCCGCCATGTTGCCCCACCATCCTGAATACAGTAACCGAGATGGACATTACCATTCTGCCTAAAGGCCTTTTTACATAGGACGCGGCATGCGCTGTGCTCTGAAACCCATTACTGTCTATTGCTTGCGCTGGGCTGGCGAGGACTACTCCCGCATGTGGCGAGTTGAACTTTGATTGCTGCGCAGTGTGACATACCTTTGTGCGACCAATAGAAACAAAAAAACAGTATAATATTTCAATGACAGTATAATATTGTTGTTTATTTGAGGTCGTATTTAAATCATTTTAAAACCTGGTAAGTACCAGATGATTTTCTTTATTATTATGTCCTGCTGTAAAACCTTAGAAATGAAAGTGAGCATAATTTCTTTTTTACATGACTGTATGCTTTATATGGCCTGTGATGTGAACACACTTATGCATTCAAAAGCACAAGTGTAAGCATGGAAGTATACAATTTTAGACACAATACTTCCAGCCAGCATTTCTCTTCAGGATAGCTGATGACTAGAGCATTCTTCTTTTAACTGTGCAGCATGAGAAAAAAATTATATCTTGTTATAGTTTAAGAAAGACAAGAATCTGAATTCAGGGTATGATGGGCAAGAACATGCTGACTGAAACCATGTTCAGCTTGAAGAATGTGTTAAAGATTCAGATTCACAGTAGCTTAATATATTCTAAAGCAATAAATTATGTACAACGATTACAGTAGGGACACTAATGTAACTTCATAATGGCAACAGCTCACAGTATTGTAACGTTTTTACTTTATACAGCACAGTACTGTAAAATCTTTCAGTTAGTAAAGAACTGTTTATTTTAGATTGTAGAACAGTTTCATGTTGGCAGTATGTCCTGCCAGTACTTTACTGTAATTTAACAGAAGTCTCTGCAGTATGGGTTGAAATGTTTTAGCCGATATATTACAAAACACTGACATTTGACCTTTGTTTACTGTTTTAAACCTTGGTGTCTATTCATTTCTGTATAATATAAAAATCTATTAAAAGACAGCTGAAATGTGCAAGACTTCACAGCAAGCACAATCTCTGCATTATTGTTAAAATTGCAGCATTATTTGGAGGCAATTTAGTGCAGTCATTTAATAATCTATATCTTTTATTGCATGAGCACACAATAATAATGTACCACAGACAAAAATGAATGCAGATTTCCGAATCAGAATCAGAATACTTTATTAATCCCTGAGGAAATTATGTGGTCACAGTTGCTCCAGGACACTAAGAAAGTAATTAACAAGTTAAAATACCAATATTAAATAATACAATATATTACAAAATATTCCAAATAGCTCTAATAATACAGTAACTCAATATATAAATATCCTAATATATTACAAAAAATTAACTATAGATTAGTTGAATTGAGGTACCCCTCTTATCCTACTGCCTTTATTATATTAAGGGTGTACAGTTGTTGCAGTGTATACTTGTGCTTTAGATGGAGGAGTTGTACAGAGAGAGCCACAGGCAGGAATGATTTCCTGTGTTGTTCAGTGGTGCATTTGGGTAATCTCAGTCTCTCACTGAGCGTGCTCCTGTGACTGACCAGCACGTCATGGAGTGGGTGAGAGGTATTGTGCAGCATTGTCCTTAACTTGGACAACATCTGCCTCTCCGACACCATCTTTAGAGAGTCCAGCTCCATCCCCACAACGTTACTGGCCTTGTGGATCAGTTTGTTGAGTCTGTTGGTATCCGCTACCCTCAGCCTGCTGTCCCAGCATGCAACAGCATAGAGTATGGCACTGGCCACAACAGACTCATAGAAAATCCCGAGCATTGTCCGACAGATTTTAAAA
>VUQS01006792.1:12361-27920 GCA_015108495.1 Heterochromis multidens
TACATTGGCTATCATATAAGTCCTCGTAGCTTATAGTTGCACTTCATCTGTAGGCTATGAAGACTATGAAGGTTTTTTAATAACCCCCAAAGCCCAGAAGAAAATGAACACTCACATAAATGATTTGCTTTGCTTTTATGTCACAGTTTGTCTATACAAGCAGAAGCATATACAGTCAAAGTAAAAAGGAAGTAAAAAAGGACTCAGTGCAGTCCTGTGAAAAACTAAGTACAGCCTTACTACTTCCATAGCATTTAAGAGGGAAAGTAGCAGCCGAGTGCTGCTCATCAAAACCACTTGATTAACTGATCCTCACCAAGTGTGACCAGCTATATAAAAGAAGAAGTTTTGGCCTGTTGCTGGTCTGGGGAATTGAATGCCACAGTCTTCTCAGGTGTGGATGTCCTAGAAAATTCCCCCCAAAATCAGACCATGCAATGCTCAAAGAATCTACAAAAACCCCAAGAGCTACGTATCAGACTCTACAGGCCTCAGTTAGCATGTTAAATGTTAAAGTTCATGACAGTAAAATTAGAAAAAGACTAAACAAGTATGCTTGCTTGTTTGGAAGGGTTTCCAACATGGCAGCACAGCTTACGTTTATTTATTTAGTTATTTAAATTCACAATTACAAAGATCCAACAGAAGAAATACAGAATACAAAATTAAAATACATAAATTACAGTATGCAAATTAAGCAGATCAAAACAGAGATACAAACTTTAAAAAAGTGCAAGCATTACAGTGACATCAAATAAAAACATTTAAAAAATTGCAAGTAGTAATGGTTTTTAAAGCCTTCTCTGGGAAAAATAAATTGTGGCCACATAGAGTTCCATTCCCTTCATGAGAATTGGGAAGTGTGGTTTCTTCTTTCAAAACTTGCATTTATGGATGTGGAATTTGGCAAAGAGTAAAATCAAATTGATCAGGTAAAATGCTTTAGATAAATGAAAGTATGCAAATTAAGCATACTAAAGTCAGTACTAAAGCATAATAAAGTCAGTACAGTCAGTACAAGCAAATACGCACATGCATGAAAGAAGCATTAGAAGTGCAGGCTTCTCACTTGCAACATCCTCATCACTTTCTCTGCTCCACCTGGAGGTAAACATATTTCTTTATATAGAGAAATAGGGGCGTGGCAGTATGCAGCTGGTATGCAGATTGCACAAGCCTGTTGGTTCAGAATGATTCTTATTTACTTACATGTGCATGGTGGAAAGAACAAAATAGGCTGGTGTGCACATTTTATAAATCCAGTGGTGATTTTGCGTATGCATTTTCTTGCATAGGGTAAGGATGTTTCCACTGACATATTAGTAAAGGGCGGCCATTGTCCTTTGGAGCATGGTGGAGATGTTCAGCCATAACGCACAGCACCAAACACAGCATATCTGTCAAGCACGGTGGTGGGCTTGGACTTGGACTCCTCTGTATACCAAAGTATAGAGTTGAATATGAGGTCATCTATCAGACAGCTAAAGCTTGGCCCAAATTGGGTCATGCAACAGGACAATGATCCCAGACACAGCAGCAAATCTACAACAGAATGACTGAAAAAGAAAAGAATCAAGGTGTTACAATGGCCCAGTCTAACTCCAGACTTCAGTCTGATTGAAATGCTGTGATGGGACCTTAAGAGAGCTGTGCATAAACAAATGCCTCCAAACCTCATCAAGTGAAGCAACATTGTAAAGTAGAGTGGACCAAAATTCGTCCACAACAATGTGAGAGACTGATAAAGTCATACAGAAATTGCTGCTAAAGGTGGTTTGACAAGCTATTCAATCATGATGTGCACTTTTTTCACACGACTGCATAGAGTCCTGTGAAAAATTTCCATAGAAACAATTGTACACTATAGAGTGGTAAAGGTAAGCAGTACTTCGTTCATGTTTGCAGATCATTTTCTTTTCATTTCTGTCCATCATTTTTTAAAGGTCAAACTTGTGACACTCATCTATAAGATAAGACTCATTAAACATCAGAAACATCGTCGTGCCACAGCTGGCCCAAACTAAAAAGGATTTGACCATCGCAGTTGAGGTGTCGATCAAAACTTTAATTTAGTTGGGGCAACTTTTGTCAGTAGTCTTTGTTTCTTTTTTTTTATTTGCAGTGATTTGAATTTGGTGGAATGGAAGGACAGCAGTAAAGAATACAGGTCATTAAACACACGACACAGATTAAGCCAGATACAGCATAAAAGCAGGAGCTGGGGTGGAGGCGGGTTGCAAAGTGGCTTGCAGATGAAGCAGCAGGGGTAAGCAGGACAAAGCAACTTAATTAGTGCGGCTTATGTGAAATTTGTCAGTGGAATTCTCCATCAACTTAATAGACAACTTAAAATGGGCCTGTGCTGAGCTTGACTTCGTGGCCTACCTGAAATAACCCTATGCTCAGTTCAGACAATGAGTGTGTCCACGTTCAACATGTATTAATCAATGAAAGGCTACAACAAAAACTATGGTATGGTATAATTAAATATTAAACACTGAGAGAACACAAAAATACTGAATGGTGGATACAGCAATACAGTTCATACTCTTTCCTCAGATTTTTTCCTTGAAATTTTTATGCTTCAACAGTAAAGCAAACCGACTGATTTTGTCAATACCTTTCACAATGCCAATACACTGCAGTCCACTGTAGGACCCCCTTCAGGTGTGTGTTTAGTTTGGCAAGTACATATGCGGGCGCGCACACACAAACACACACATGCAAGCTTTTGCTATCGTGCACCATATGTTATCTAAGCTCTTAGTGGGTGCCTGTGGCCTATTTCCCTTTACTGCCCTTAACTGATCTGATGGGCCTGGATGCCCTCTTTGATAACTGATCACTGTGGAACTGGAGCATGGAGGCGTCTTTTGTTTTTAAACTAATATCCAACTCATGTCTGTATGTTTTACTAACATTATTATTACATTTTTTTTTTTTTTTAATTTAAATATGTAACAAAAATACACTTCACAAAAATATAAAATAATTTCTAACAGCTGATGGGGGAAATAAGCCATCTTGTTTTCAGTTCTTCTCTTTATCAGCACTAAATTAATATTTCTTAATCTTCCTCCCACATAAGAAGATTAGGAGGATTTTTTTTCTGGATAATTTTAATCTTTGCCTAGACCTGGCTTGTGCCAGTGACCAGGGCAATAGGCAACTCAAAATGGGCCTGGATGATCGAGGGCAGTCTGGCTTTTAATTCCAACAGTGCCTCATCCCACACAGAGGGAGCCATGCCAGCAGAGACAGATTCTGCTCCCTGACCTCAGTGGCACAGTGGTCACTGATTTTATCCTGACCACAGGAAGCTCAATGTCCTGCCCAGGAATGAATACTATTGTAGTACTATAATTATCCGTGGGAGCTTGTGTGTGTTTGAGTGAGATTTAGGAGAGAGAGAAAGGGGGAAAAAAGTCAAGAAAGAAAGAAAAAGAAACAAAAAACAAAAACACGTCTATTTGAAAAAAAAAAGACAATGAAATGACTGAATTGGGTTCTTTTTAAAGCTCCTATGACAGGATCAGGTCATCGAGTAGACAAAGGTGACATGCTGGAAGACAAAGGCAGAAAATCTTTCCCTATTTCTGCAACTCTAAGGCTGACAGCTGTGGAATCTTTGTCATTCAGTAAGTCACTAACTGTTTAACTGCTTGCCTGTTTTTCTCAGTTACCGTTTGTCCTTCCATTTTAGCAACAGGCACTCCACCTGCTTTGCCGCCTGTCAGAACACTTCATCATCCCCACCCCTTTGCTTAGCTCCTCTGTATGGATATACCAATATTCTGAATTCTCCAGCCAGATTGTCATTGTGTGTTTACATTAGCACTGCAAGCTTGTTTCTTACCTGCCTGCCTGTCTGATTACCTGATCTGACATTTTATTTGCCTCTCTCTTGGTTTTAGTTCCCTGTCTGTTTTGCACCCTGCTCATACAAACTAATGTAAGTAGAGAATTTAGCTGATTGTCAGTCTGTTTTCTTTTCTGTCTTTTTGCTAAGCCATGATAGTAAAAGGATCATCAGTTCTTTGAATGGAGGCTGCAAAGTGTACTTTGTGTGAATTTTGCACCAACAAATAGCAGCAATAATGGCAAATCCAACTTAACAGAGCAAACCCTGGTGAAGTTGGTAATTAAGTCCATAATAAAAGCCAGTATCACATTAATTTATGCTGTTTTACGCATTTCATGACAAAAAAGAAGAAAATGCCATGCAAAGATTTCACGTGAGCTTTGGTGTCAATCTTTAAAGTGCTTTTTTTTTCATTTTACAAGGAAGTTTCTGGTCCAACTTTAAGCAAAAAGTGTGTATGCAGGAGCCAAAAGGTAGTGCTCTTGCATACCCACTAAGTTCAGAGCATCATTAAAAAGGGACAACAGAAGATGGTCACACAGCTCTTATTGCCGAGTGCACATTTCCAGTACCATAAACAGTTGTTTACGTTTAGTTGTTTTTTGTAAGTCGAAAACTGTGCCAAACTTGCTTCTCATAACCAATGATCAACATTTTATTTTGATGAAATGTATCTTTTTTTATTTATAAAATCTATTTCCAATTTGCAGCAAGAGATCTTTTTCTTTTTCTATGGTTAATTATATTACAGTATTCAAAAACACTGTATCTGCAACCCAACCAACGCACGTGCTTAGGAGAGCCCTGTAGGCCTCACAAATTTATCTGCAATATGCAGGGCAGTCGTTTATGTAAATTGGTGCTTCTAGCATTTGCTCTCTGCAATTAAGCCATGCTTGCAAATCCCTTCTGTAGAACAGGGCAGAGTGATCATTCTGGACACAAAAGCTCAGGTTCAGACTTTGATGGTAAAATTGTTAATTGTTATTGTTTTCTTCAAACAGTAGTTCCAGGTTTAAAGTATTCCTTCAGAGGATTTACAGAAAATAACGTTGACATGAGCTGCATTTTGTTACCTGTTTCAGTGTAAAAGAGTGTGTGTAAAAAGAGTGTGTGTGGCTAGCATTTCTATAAAGTGGACAAAGCGATTTTTAGTCACAATGCTGCTCACAAGGTGGGATAATCCCTCAGAGGCACATCTAGCTCTCTCAAGAATGAGAGTTATGATAGCATGGCCACACATGTTCACACATCCATACATACATGCGTACTGTAGGCACATTATCAGATCTGCAGAGAGCAAGGGGCCAAGAAGGCCTTTCTTCTCCTCTCATGGATAGTGTGAATTCAGGGTTGTGGCTGGTGCAGTCATATCCAGCTCTGATGGTGCAATATTGGCATTACAGTCACATGAAAATAGATGGAGCTTTCACTGATGCAGTATTGTTTCATTATTGTAGTGGATGTTTTCACTGATGCTGTGGACTCTATTACTTCGTTCCCTGTTAATCAAATGCTTAGTTTATATCAACATACAGGGTGTCAGTTTTAGTCATTATCCAGATAATGGAGTGTGTGAAGATGTTAACAAATGAGGTTCTTTGGAAGTTGTGTTGAAGGAGTCTGCAGATCCTGCTTGAATCTACGATTTGTTTAGTGTTCCAGAATAAAATGCAGAGAGCAGTCACTGCATGATCCACATTATCCACAGTCTTCCTGTTTAATCTTTGTCCCTGAAAATTACTAAAAATAAAGATAATTTAAATTCTTGCTCAAGTCTGAACACTCTGTGACACATGCAAATATAGACAATATTTATACATGAGCTGTGTGTAAAACAAGCAGGACTGGTGGGTGTTCCCTGTTGTCTTTACCCTAGTTACAATTTCAGCAGGGCCTGCAGTCTGAGGTCAAAGGATAAACGATTTAGGGTGTCAGGGTGAATACTGGAGGTGGCTGGCTAACAAATTAGGGCATCAGTAAGGAGAGAGAATGATGGATGGAGGACCAGACAGAGGAGAGGCAGCCAAGACATAATGTAATGACAGAAAGAGCAAGAGATGTGGAGGGAAAAGAAAATCAACAACATAGGCATAGGAGGAGATGGAGGAGCCACTTGATGCTTCCATTTTAAAGGGAGTAATCATTTATGAATTATCACTGTGCCCAAGTATAAGGGTGTAACAAGTCCTCAAATCTAGGGATTGGTTCATACCTTCATATATGGGACCACGGTTTTTGTATGGTAGGGTGCCAAGAGAGGAACTCTGGTATTGTATGAGGGAGTCAGGAGTGCCAGAGAAGTATATAAGGGTGGTGCAGCACATGTGCATAGGAGACAGAAGGGTTCAAGGTGTGAGAGGGATTATATCAATTGGATTATATTGGCTCTTGTTTGTGGTGGTGGACAGTTTGGCAGATGAGGTCAGGCAGGAGTCTCTGTGGACTATGATGTTTGCAGATGACATTGTGATCTGTAGTGAGCAGGTAGACGAGAGCGTGGAGAGGTATAGGTATGCTCTGGAGAGAAGGGAAATGAAAGTCAGTAGAAGCAAGAGAGAATACATGCGTGTGAATGAGAGGGAGACAGGTGGAAAGGTGAAGGTGGATGAGTTTAAATACTTGGGGTCAGCCATCCAAAGCAACAGATAGTGAACAAGAGAGGTGAAAACAAGAGCACAGGCAGGCTCGAGTGGGTAGAGACAAGTGTCAGGGTTGATTTGTGACAGAATGATGGCAGCAACAGTGAAAGGGAAGGTTTACAAGATGGTAGTGAGACCTGCTATGATGTATGATTTGGAGACGGTGGCACTAAGAAAAAGACAGAAGGTGGAGTTGGAGGTGGCAGAGCTGAAGCTGTTAAGATTTTCATTGGGAGTGACCAGGATGGACAAGATTAGAAATGAGTATATCAGAGGAACAGCTCAAGTTGAGCAGTTTGAAGACAAAGTTAGAGATGCAAAGCTGAGATGGTTTGGACATGCGCAGAGGAGGAACAGTGGATATATTGGGCAAAGGATGTTGAAGATGGAGCTGCCAGGCAGGAGGAAAAGAGGAAGACCACAGAGATGATTCATGGATGTAGTGAAGGACATGCAGAGGGCTGTTATGACAGAGAAAGATGCTAGGGATAGGGTGAGATGGAGGCAGATGATCTGCTGTGGCGACCCCTAATGGGAGCAGCCGAAAGAAGAAGAAGAAGAAGAAGAAGGTTTCAGTTACTACTTTTCATTTGAGTTGATTAAGAAAAAAATAGGGAAAATGTTTCTAGTAAAGGTTTGATCACTTTAGTATGATTGGATCATTAATGAAAAATAAACTGCATTATTCAGATATGTTTCCAGTTCACTATTTACCTGAACGACTGAGATACATGGAAGATGTAACGAGTCCACGGATGTGGGTAGTGGTAGAAAATGTGATTACATTTGGCTCCAAATATGTGGTGCTAATTATGTATTTGCATTATTCCCTCCATAATCAAAAACTACCTATCCAAAAGTACAAAAAGGAAACTAATGGTTCTAAAAGAATATTGCAGACTGCCTAATATTCTTCCCAAGAAGGTCTGACTGCACAGATACAGTATGTTGCTAATCATAACCAATCCAATTACTGTTACTAATAACTGGGAATTCAAGGATCACACCAAATCATCAACAGTTTAAAGGAGCTCAAGCAATAATCCATGGGGATGGGTCCATGTAAGGAGAATGGATTCATGAACCAAGAAAAAATATCTCTGCTCCTTCAGTTGGCGACACACAGGAAAAAATGTAAAGGTTAACTTCTAAGTTTTGAGTTTAGCTGAAGTGTACTCACACACAGTAGTGAACCCAGATAGCAGAACTGAATAACTTGAAACTTAGAGTAGCATCCTAACTGCAAAAAAGTCACTGGTTAGGAAGCATATTTTTATTGTTTAGCAAAGAGTTGGCTTCAAAGTAAAATACTCTTCATTTCCACATTTAAACAGTGCTGTATACACTTGAATGCAGACATGGAGGTGTCAAGCTAATGAAGATAAACCAGGTCTTACTGTATATGGAAAAGAGCAAAGGCATAGTGCAAGAGAACATCACAGCTTTATAGATAACATGCCTCTCAAACTAAAGAGAGTAAGCACACATAATTTATTTTGGTTCTCTTAATATCATGAGCCACATTTTTAAAGTTAAGTCATGAAAGCAGAATGACCACTCTCTTCTTCCAGTAGATATTTATAGTCTCTCAGAAGGCTAATAACTTCCACCATGACCAGACACCCACCACATGGAATACATCAGAACTGATTCTGATCTCCATAATTATTCTCTGACAAACACATGCACTCACTACAACACACACACACACACACACATACAGAAACAATATTTGGTTCAACTATCTGTTCTTTTCTGCTATTTTAAATATGCAAAACATGGCAAGAGTGGGAAGAAAAAACCTTAGAAGAGGAAGAAGACAAGTCATATCAAGTCCAACCACAATTAAAACAAACTGGAAGACAGCAAGCCATCAGAGCGTGGTGAACAACTCGATGTTCCAATCCATATTTGTCTCTGTATTAAAAATACTTATCCCTGGATTAACACAGCTAAATGTAAAATGTGTCATACTATTATTGCTTTGATAGTAAAACATAATCACTGCTCTAATCCTAATTAAGCTTGTGGCATGTTTTGATTGCATTTCAAAATAGTGGGACACTCACATTACACATTGAGCCATATTTTGAATACCAGAGAAGAACATTTCATAAGGACAACCAAACACTGATGCTGGTGTTTACCACATAAAGCTAGAAGGGGGGAACGAGGGCTGAAAAGTTCCTTAGAGTTTATTAAGTGTGTTTTTCAATCATTACATTTATTCAGTTTTAAATACAATGTCTTACATTAAAAACAAACAAAGCACCACCAAAAAGCAAACAACAACAAATAAAGAAGTTTTGTATGTGCATGATTCATACATGAGTAATGGATAAACAGTACACCAAAGTAAAGAAGAACAGGCTTTTGGAGCTTATTCTCATAGCATAATCGTGTCCAGATCAAGACATCTGGGCCTTTTCTTCCATTCATACCTATGCCTAAGCTAACATTTTATACTAGTATTTGCTCTTCACTGTTGGTTTTCATAACTATTTTCATTTATTTTGAGTGTGCTGTTTAATATTTTCATGTTAACATTGGATCAAGTATTAATTTCACGTGAATAGAGTAGCTCCCAATAATAATACCAGACAATTCTGCAGCTCCCCTCAGATCTGCCAGACTACAAAACTATTTAGTATGTCAGAAAAAGATTTAGTATTCCTTCAGTAGGCCACACCTGGCCTCTTGCTCTGAAGTCTGTTTCTTATCTTACTAAGCCAACTGAGTCAGACAACAAACTCTGCTGTTTGAACTTTACAATACCGCTGTCAGGGGGCAGAGAGGTGATTGTGATGTGTAAAAAGCATTAAGTATTTTCATTTAAAACATACATCTACATAGCTTTCTGATCACAGCTATTTAGTAACTGAATTAGCTGTTGCATTCTTTTTTGAAAAAGAAGAAAGAGGGGAAGAAGGGAGAGGAGGAGGAGGAGGAGTTGGTGAAGAAGAAGAATGAGAAGGGGGAGGAAAAGAAGGAGAAGGAGGAAGAGGAGCAAAAGAAGAAGGTGGAGGCAAAGAAGAAGAAGGAAGATGGAGGAGAAAAAGAAGGAAGAAGGAGAAGAAGAAAAAGATGGAGGAGGAGGAGGAGAAGAAGAAGAAGGAAGAGGGAGGAGAAGAAGAAGGAAGGAGAAGAAGAAAAAGATGGAGGAGGAGGAGGAGGAGGAGAAGAAGAAGAAAACTGTTTATGGTGCAGTTTTTGCCGTCATACCAAGGCCAGTTTTAAAAGGGGAAATAATGTGGCTCTTTAAACCATGATTGCTGGGTATACATGTAAAAAGTAAAAGTTTATGATGGAAAGTTTCTTCTTGATTTACTCTGATTTCTCTCATCAACCTTCTTATTCTGATACAACAGGCAGATGTTTGTAGCCAAAGAGCTCTAAAAGCTCACTGCACAATAGGAGGTAATTGACCAGTTAAAGACACATTTTTCTCAGTAGTGGGTGGCGCTAATAGTACATTATTTATATTCTATTTCAAACAGAATCATTCAAAATGTGAAAAAAGCATGAAAATTTGCATAAATTTTTCTTTCATTTAAAAAAATAGAACACAATAATGTTTTTTAATGGTTGCCATTAAAAACTACATTTGCAATATGTTGTGAATTATTTTTTTACCTAATCTACTGTAATGTGCATTTTAAATTTATGTGTGTGGGGACTGAAGAGCCCCATTATTAGTTTAGATATAAGATGTTTTCCCATTGTTACATTACATAGAACAGTTAGGGGCCTCCTTCATTGTATTTTTCAGTTTCATAAGCTCCCAGATGTTTTCATTATTATTATTAATATTAATATATATGTTTAGTCCAGGCAGACCAAAACACTCTGCCTCTTTTACTATGGAGCCATGCTGTTGGAATATGTGCAAAATGGGGTTTGGTATTGCCTTGTTGAAATAAGTAAGGTGTTCCCTTAAAACAACATTGACTGGTTGACTCCAGCATCCATGTTACAGTTTGTAGAATGAAGGACCCAAATTCAGGGTTCAAGAAAATAAACCTTTATTTAGGTTGTAGTCCAACTTCAAAGACAACATCCAAAATTAGCACTAAACTTGGAGACGCCTAAAAACTAAACTACTAAACTAAAATCCAAAAGTATATGAGAGAATAAAACGGGAGGCTCAACAGACACAAAGACAAAGACTGAGGGGAAAGACTGGACTGTTTAAACACATGAGGTAATCTGGGAAACAAGACACAGGAGGGACAATTATGGGGAAGGAAGTCAAAGTCAAAGTCAGACACAAGAGACAACTACAAAGTAGAAGTGAAAATAAGGTGAGAACTAAACTAAACAGACAAAACGCACACTGAACAAAGAATACTGGGGAGTCAAAAATGTGCAAGTTACCCATGCATGTGCACTCATGTACCCCATACTAACACAGATGCTGTCTTTTGAACTGTACACAGATTAAAAAACAATTTGATTTTCATGTCAAGTTTGCCACTTTTTCTAAGTCAAAATGAGTTTGGAAACAGAGAAGAAACTTTTTTAAAAAAAAATCTTGTTTACATATGTTTTTTTTCTTTGTACAATAGAGTTTAACTTGTATTTGTGGATGCAGTGACTACATCTGTTAAGTAACAATGATTTGAACCTATGCAGTGAATTCAGTTACAAAATTGTGTCTGTTTTTAGGTCTTATGTAGGGCTGCCTGAAGGTCCAAAGATGTTTCTTTTTTTAATCTTGTCTTCTGCATTCTTCGATCATCTTAAAGATATTATTTATCGTATGATGAAATCTACAAATTCTTCGTAATTTCACACTGAGAGAAGAAGCACTCCGAGAGCATAAATTTCCGCCAAGGTAGCTCACTCTCTGGGCAGTGTTTACTTTTAAGGGAATAGTATTGTATTTTATAAATATTAATTTTGTTTTCTTTGTTCTTTTTAAACGTACTTTAAGAAGTTTGTAGTGCAGTAAAAACAAGTGGAAAGTGCAGACTTTTGTTATTTGCCCTGTTGAAACCCATTTTAATATCCATATATCCATCCATTTTCTTCCGCTTATCCAATTCAGGGTCACGGTGGGGCTGGAGCCTATCCCAGCTGTCATAGGGCAAGATGTGGGGTATCCTGGACAGCTCGTCAGTCTGTTGCAGGGCTAACACAGAGAGACAACCATTTGCACTCACATTCACACCTATGGCCAATTTAGAATCACCAATTAACCTAACCCCACTAACTGCATGTCTTTGGACTGTGGGAGGAAGCCAGAGTACCCAGAGAGAACCCACATAGACACGGGGAGAACAGATGGTGGATTCAAACCCAGGACCTTCTTGCTGTGAGGAACCATGGTGCCCCATGTTTATTTTGTTTTCCCAAAAAAATAAGAAAAATAGTTTTAACACATAGCTCTATATGGCATTTTCTTCACTTTGACCTTGAGATCAATCTATTGTCCTTGAAGGAGAGGTCAGAGGTCAAATGTGACGTGATATTTTTAATATTTATACGGTACTTTCTATATGTTGACAATACACACCACACCTGTAAGAATCATAGTTTGTAAGTTATAAGGCTTTCTGTCAATTTTTGACCAATAAATCATAAAGTTGACCTTGAAGACCTTGGTGGATGTAAGCCAAATTTTAATGGATTGTTAACGTGACCCCTCTCTACACCACTACAAAGTTTTATCAGATTTCATTCAAAACTTTTTGAGCTATCGGGTTTACAGACAGAATGACACGCACGCAAACACTACCAAAAACATAACCTCCCTGGCGGAGGTAAAATTATTGTTAAATTGTTAGAAGATTTTACTTTTACAGAGTGGTGAAACCTTCCCTGTCATTACTCTTTGAGATGCTCTTTTTGTACCCAGGGTTACTAATTAACCTCAGATGTTCCACCAGGTGTTTTGTTTAAGCATTACTCAACTTTTCCAATCTTTTTTTGCCTATATCTCAACTTTTTTTTCAAATGCTTTGGACACAAACAATTCAAAATGACCATACTGTATATTTATAAAATAAAAAACTTAAACCATTGCTGTCTTGATTAACTATAGGCTGTAAATGATTTGTGAGTAATTACATTTTCAAAAACACTCAAAATATCATATCACTAAATATTATCCAAAGACATGTACAGTGACATAGGTAGTCAATTTTCTTTTGTAGGTCTGTAATTTTCTGTGATTCACACACATTTTCCTCAGACAGTGTCAATCAGAATCACTACCAGAACCATTTTCTTCACTTTATGTAAATCACTGCTAAAACAATGCAATGGTTTCTATCCCTTTTGTAGCATGGCGTGTTTCCTCTGTGTGTGTGTGTGCGCTTACGTGTGAGTGTGTGTATATCCTCTGCAGCACAGAAACGCACCCCAACACAATTTAATTTAGTTTAATCTCAGCCCTTCCACTGGGAATGCAACATATAATTAAACTTTATGGAACTGCCCTGCAGCTCATGCGGAGAAGCAGATTGTCTCACATACACCGACTCACTGAGGATGCAAAATAATTTGTGTCGATGCATAATCAAATCATTATATAACTTATGATTTAAAATTCAACACCTAAAATAAATATTGGTAAATCCTGAGAACACGCAGTTCATAAATGAGAGAACAGCATGACTAATCATATAAACCTATAATACATCTTTTCTATTACATCAAAGTGTGTGGATTTCATTGATTTGATTCTGCGCTTCGTTATTTTTCAATGTATATCGGAAACCACTGTGGATGCAATAACACCAGTTATTAGAACAGTACACAGAAATTGGTTCTGAATAGTTTTTATCTAACTCTTGTCCTGTCTGTGCATAGCACTTGAGTGTTACACGGCACTTTTTTTATTGAGTACATAACAGGGTTATCTGTCTTGCTGAATCGGGCTTAACAAGGTATATTTTTAGTGGGCTTTCCATGGAAAAGGAGTGGTAATGCCTCAGTGAAAATGGGCTTTGGCATCGCCTCAGAGATGGAGGAAGATCAATTGTGCATAGACATGTGGATCAAATGTCATGTAACCTGTAGACGCACATGTGTTGTACCACGAGCAGATTCCAAAGACATGGAAGAAAAAGATGGGTTATATATGTTTTCATCCATCACATTGAGACTCGTACAGAGTACCTGGTGTGTTTTCTGCAGCTTAGGGGAAAGCCAGGGGTGTTTTGTTGATGCATCTTTCTGTATCTACCTTGTATGTGGAACAAAGGCCTGCTCCCCCGAGACCTCCCACATCTCCCACTCCTCTTCTCCCCTGACCTAATTTATCTGATTGACTTCTACCCAGCTGGCCACTTGTGTAACAAGAACAGTTCTTAGGTGTGTCCCTGCACATGTGTACGGTCAAACTGATCTAGGTTAAGGTTTAAGGTTAAGGTTTAAAGTTCTTCCTTTACCTGATCCTTGCAAAGTATAAAGTTGCAAAGTATATCACAAGGTAAGAAATACATTTTCCTCTCTTTTTTACCCCCCTCTTGTATTTTGACTCTTTTTCTCCAGATTTTTGCTCCTTTCTTGTAAATCTAGCCAGCATAAATTACATTTGACAGCTGACAGTGCAGTACAACAACATCTTCTGTAGAGATGTTTTTCTATAAGAATGTTGCAAATTCAACAGATTTTGTAGGCAAGTCAATTTCCCAAGAAATATGACTCTTTTCTTCTCTCCAGTAACATTAGTACAGTTCATCTGGGTCCCACATACACATGCATACACACACAATAACAGAGTGTACTGCCAGTACTTCTTCTAACACTCCCTCCATGTCCCCCTGGCCTTGCAAAGTCTGTTTCTCACACGACCACACTATTAATAAATTCTATTTTCCCTGCCTTTTCCCAGTCTCTCTGTCACTCCTATTAGCTCCACCCCTGGCTGTCACGCAATTCCCAAATAATGATACATTCCTAATATAATGTTCATTTACCGCTTTTGCTCCAGGCAGAAATTGGAAGTCACATGTGCAGTTTAAGCTGCACTGCATTGACTCAGCGAGAAAAGCATCAAGACTGGCTTTGTTTCATCGCGTTTTAGGTTTAGAAAAGCATTGAACTTGTAACCTCAACAAGAAAGGCTAAAACGTATGAGCACATCTGCTCTGAGAGAGCTCAAAATGTTACTGTCATTGCAGATAAAGTGAAAGCAAAGCAAGAAGCATCGTTTCTGTGTTTGACATAAATTTATGTTTTATTGCTTGGTACCATTTGGGCGAGTTTTTTTTTTTCAAATAAGGGAGCAGAGGGACCTGCCCAAAAAGTGTGCCCTGAAATACTGGAGGGGGACAAGAGAAGATAAATTAAGGAAAATTGGAGTTTCTCACATTCATGTCACAGTTTCGAAGTCATTTTTTCTGTAGTGACCACATTGTAACCACCAAAGAAGTTGTTAAGATCCTGGATCTCTCTAAAAAACGTCCAGCAGTGCAAGAAACATGGACAGTGAGGTAATGTACAAGATGTTATGTCTTTCACAAAAGAAGCAAAATCCAGATAAGGAGGATTTGTAATATCTCCCTGTGCAGTGTGTTTGCACAACAACAGCAAGTAGAGTCAAGTTTGAGGCCGAAGGTCTATCTGTGTACTTAATCAAATAGTCAAAGTGGACCGTTTCCAGGATTGTTTTTTCTTCTTTTGTTGATGTGGTGATCTGTTTAAACCGTGTATGTTTGTATGACTGCTCTTGTTTCTTACAAAGTCATAATGTTTTGTAACAAAGTCACTTTCAGATTTCAGCAATAAAATGTTTTACAAGTGAGATTTTGAATGTTGCAGTTTTTCTCTCACATTTTCTGGAAGCATTGCATAAAACTTTAAACACAAATACGAACACTCAGAGACACAAACTTCAGAAATCTCCATTAAAAGAAAACACTGCATTCAAAACATGGTGTGCCTGAAGATTTTGTTTTTTAACACACACAGGCACACACACACACAGCATTTACTTAACAGACATTTCCAAAAACCAGTTAAGCATTGATGTTCAGTTAAAAACACTACGAACAGAAAATAGCTTTTTGCAATTTTTTTTTTTTTTTTTTTTTTTAAAAGGTTTTCC
>VUQS01006795.1:11181-21376 GCA_015108495.1 Heterochromis multidens
AAAAGGCCTTTTTAAAAAAAAAAAAAAAAAAAGGAAAAAAAAAAAAAAAAAAAAACGGTCACAAACTCTCATTTCAGCTTTGAGGCCTTCTCATGGTCTTACGCCATCCAAACTGATCTCACAC
This sequence comes from Heterochromis multidens, assembly GCA_015108495.1. Classification (NCBI taxonomy): domain Eukaryota; kingdom Metazoa; phylum Chordata; class Actinopteri; order Cichliformes; family Cichlidae; genus Heterochromis; species Heterochromis multidens. The sequence goes on from VUQS01006795.1 coordinate 11,306, forward strand.
TTAATAAGAGGAAGCCTCAAAGCTGCTCTCTTTTTTCATAAATTAATGTTTTAGTACTTAATATTAAAGTAATGTGAAATGACCCTTTAAAAGTCCATGTATGTGGTTGTTATCCACATGTCATCTTAGCAGCCTGAGCACTGTGATCCATCCACTATGAAGCACATTAACCTTCTAAACTGAGGCTTCAGTTTCCCTTCATGTGCTTTCATCACATCTTCCAGGTCTCAGCTGAGGTTAATCATCATATGACTATCTCCTCTCTCCAAGCAGTGAGCATTAGCCACAGTTAGCTGTGACACAATGGCAGCCATATTGGATTACTGTGTTTTCACTAAACTTGTTTGCCCTCTCCCTCCCTCTCTCGCCGTCTCACATTCCGTCCCTCACGCCCATCGTCCCCTGGGAAACAGGGCCTCTGCGCTGCCATGGTAATGAATGAGGGTGTTCAGCTGTAGGGGGATTGGAGGCTGACAGTTGCCGTAGAAACCTGACCTCACACCGCCCTCTGCCACTCTGTTCGTCCACGCGGGAGCAAAACCACCAAAATAAAAGTATCGGCGTGACGGATGTTGGGCTGTCACATGGTGGTTAATTGATAAAGGGTAGGTGTGGCTCACTGGCTTTGATTGGCTCTCTTTGGGAAATGGAGAGGGAGGCTAGCTGCCATCACTGCCGGACAGATCCTGATTTCACTTAATGAGGGTTTTATGCTCCATCAGCACCATTGTGTTCAAAATCTACTTCCCTTCAAACAAATCCAGAATGACAACCAATCTCTCTGTGAAAATTCATCCACTTTTTCTTATCTCTTTTTAATTAATTCATTTTTTTTTTTTTTTTAATCAAAGTGGATCCATTATGCTCATTTCCAACTCCACATTTTTAATTCTTGGACTCTACTGAAGTACTGGGCCACAGTAAAACCAGTCAGGTGATCCACTATCTGAAACAAGCCTCTCTCTTTAAGGCCACCCTCCCGTTAAGCCATCTTTCTTCTCATTGGTTGACCCTCACAAACAAAAGGTTTGAATAGTAGGTTGGGTGGGGCATCCATGCTCTCCTCTCTCTGACATCATAAAGACTGTCTGAAATAGAGTCTTTCAGAGCATTTGGACCACCCAAGCTTTTATTTCTTTTCATTTATGGTACTGCATTTGTGTCTGTCGGCTTAGGTTTATGCTGAGTGGGCCTGAACTGGAAAAGGAGACCCCGTGGAGTTCACCACGAAGGAAAAGAAGCAAATACGGCTGTGCCATATCACATCGTCCATGATAATACTGACATAAATTTTTATTATATAAAAGTGTCATATCACGATATTAATGATACAGGAATGCCATTTGTTTACTTCCATAGTGCACACAAGACAAGAGACAAGCCCAGACATGTCTTCGAGCAAGAGCCGTGTCAGCCTGTAATAACAATTTAGTAAAAAAAAAAAAAAGGGAGTTCCTTCAACAATCTCCAACAAAACACAGTACTTGGCAAAATATGGAAGAAAACTGTTCCCCCCCAAAGGTGGAAACACCAAACTTATTTCACCACTCGAGGCAAAAAAGACATCATGGAGCAAAACCAGGCTATGACGCCATGCAAAGATGAGATACTAGCAGCTTATGATGTGCTGCCAAAAGTAAACATATGAGACTCCAACCGAGTGTCGCTGGAGCACTGCTAGTTAGACTCCGTATGTCAGAAAGAGAATTTACAGATGCGGTTACATGGTGGAAAAGCAGGGCTGTAAGTAGCTGGTTACAAAGCTTTACCCAAGATACAACATCCCAGGTAGAAAATATGTTTCAGTTTTATTATGCAACAATATTGTGCAGCTACTGATGAGTTAAAATAACTTTGTAAGCCTGCACAATAAAGCTACTTTAGTTATTATTATTGTTAAAGTGTTAAGCAGTTATTTTACACTTTTACTTAAAATTACCAGAGAAAACACAACCTAGATTACATTTGTGCTTACATTTGACTCATGCTGAGCCACTGGATATAATGCTGTGTCACTATCATTGCACTATAATGCTGCTGCTGCTGGCACCTTGTTTCAATAGAGTCACACTTCAAATTAAGTAGTCTGTCATCAAATTCAATAACTTCTTGAAAAAGGAGGACATAAAATGTCCTTCATTTTGTTTGCACTAACAAATAAATGCTGCTGCCTGCAAACTGCTATCACTGATAAAACATTGTTCAGTATTTGTTTCTATATCATCAGAAATATTATCGCAAATTTCCTTGAAATATTGTGACAAAATTTTGAGGTCATCTTGCCCCACCCCTAGAGGCACGTCTGTGTCACTTCCCTGAAAAGAAGGCCATTTAAGTAACACGGATGACCATCAGTGGCTCAAACAAGAGTAGCCCACAGACTTTAGACGGCCCTTGGTGATAGTACACAGCTATAAACATGCAAACAACAGTCTGCTAAGCTCTGCATATGATCAACGCACAACCAGGCCGGTCCCCTCACAGGGATTACTCGCACATACACTGAGCTCATTATTTGAAACTTTTTTCATGTTCAAAATAAACATCACTAACCAACAGTATAAATATGACAGAAAATAATGAAAAGCGTAATAGCTCCACTTTATGAGAAACCTCCCCTTATCCGGAATCACTAACTTTTAGCAGACCAGAGAAGATTTTGGACCCTTGCAGCTATGTAAAAAACCTCAACAGCATGCTTATTCCAAAACCACAAAACTCCAATGACTAACAGCTGCTTTCTGGTGTGTATCATCACCAGCTTTTATCTTCAGCTTTAGCAGAAGAATTAGCAGAATCGCGCTGTGCTTTTAGGCCAAATAAAGTGCTTAAAAGCCATGTTTCATGTGACCACAACAACAGAGAGGAATCTGCCTTCTGAATGTCACGCAACGCAAGGAGGTTCTTATTTTAGATTATGTTAAACTGCATGGCATCACACTGAGAAGCACATTAAACAAACTCCCTCACGAGTGCTTTTAAACATCTCATTCAGGGACAGGTATGTCTACCACTACAAAATATTCTCACAGAGGGGCAGATATAATTAGAGCTTCTCAGCAAAATATATGAGGACAATAAGTGGAGAGGACTCAAAGATTCCCAGACAAGCCACAAACTTTACACAGGCAAGAGACAAAATCTAAACAGTGTTTTAATCTAATGGCTATAGAAGCTTAGCTGGTATTTGCTCTCCCAGACAGAGAAATGCTGGCCAAAATAACAATCGGAAATCATCAGTACCCATAATGTTCATTCCACCAACGCATATAAATAACAATTAAGCAATTACAATGATGCAGTCTGCATTTCCAAGCAATGACAAAGGAAAATGAAGACATAATGTCTTGTTTCAGCAGCATATTTACTCCTCTACATTTGAAAATGTAACAGCACATTTATAAAGGCCTGGATAGAAGAAAGTGGGTCATGTTTTATGAATCGATTGAATGTAAGAATGCATATGTAATAAAAAAAAATAAAAAAAAGATTCAGAAGTGCTATTTAAAATTTGCATCAAAATCAAAGCCCACAACCTCGACATTTGCAAATTTTAATCCAACCCACAAATTATTTTAGGTTCTCAATAAAGTTTTGCCTGTGGTCTACATTGCCCTGTGCACATGGCAAACTAAACCTCCACTGCATCAGCAACCTGACAAGCTAGCCAACACCGAACATGACAAAAAGGAAAGGTGAAGGCAGAAAACTGAGGTGGGAGACTCTGTAGTCCATGTCTAAATGAGTCCCAATCTCAAAATGATGGAGCTGCAGAGTTTACTGGAAGCTTGTTTCAAGTGTGCTGCTTGTTTCATGCCAGGAGGCTCTATGGTACAGGTAAACTATGTGATCAAAGAGCTTTGACTTTTCTTTTTTCTTTTGAAATGAACCTTCCTACACAACCCTCCTGTCATGTTCAGGCCTGTGACACAGGCAGTGTAAGAGCTGAAGACGTACTCAGTGCGAGAGTGAAACAAAAGATTCATCTTGTGCTTTGAGATTAGGACTTAACAAGATTTTATTAAATGCCCCAAATTCAGGCTTGTGAAACAGGTTGTTGTAAGCTGGCTGAATGAGAGAGTTGTAATCACAATGCATTATGTTGCTTAACTAAATGTTATAAAGGCTAATAATCTTATTTTGATGATGCTGATTTAATTAAAGCATGTCTATAAACTATCGTGTATGGCTGGTCTTTGGTGTGATTCTCATTTGTCAGTATGGCCCTTAGTGAAACTGACTTTGACATTCCTGACATACATACATAAAATATTGCAGCCATAAATACATGTTTTTGTTTGCATGTAAAGATAAATGCCATGAAGACTGTTGGGGTCATATGTATCTAAAATGCCTTAGAGAGCAATTAAAAGGCCAAGGATAGAAGTCTTAAATTCCCCCTAGAGACCTATGGAGATACAACACAAACATGTTGGACAAAGGCAACAAGAAAAGAAATTCAAACATAATATTTATCACCTTAATATGTTGACATTTCATCCCATTGTGGGTGGAGTGGTGACAGTTTCATAAAAGAAAAAAGATTTATCATCAGAGGAGCATGAAAGCATTCAGTTAATATTGACATATTCTCAAAGAGGTAAGATAATTAAATAAAAGTATTACTGTCTATTACAACAAACACTCATTGTGAATGTCAAGAAAAAGGCTTGATTTCATGTTACGAGTCAATGAAAGATGGACTTAAAGGAAGGTCACGGGAAATTTTGTGTCTGATAGTTCAGAGGCATTTAACCAACAAATACAGATAAAAGTTCTTCAGTCTGTCCCACAAATCAGAATCACTAAATTAGCTGGAAACACTTGAGAAGTAAATCTACCGGCTGAATACATATGAAGCATAGATCTTAGACCCTGACATGAAAGTCTAATTTGGATTCAACACACAAATTAAATTATCTGCTACAGGTTTTAAAGTTTAACTTAGTAATTCCACTTCTTGTGACAATCCTCTGAATAAACGATATGTAGAACACAACAGACAAACAGAACTCAGTTCACAAAAGCCCTCCTGCTAAATATACAAATACCTACCATAACAGTGTTATATTGACTAGATTTGTTTGTAATGAAATCCTTGCATTTGCTTTGTCCTGCCAAGAGTCCTCCTACTTCAGTTATTTACATTATTGCACAGTAATCATACACAGACTTTTACCCTTAACCAAAACATTTATGACCACATAAATTGACATCAAGACTGTGCAATAATGAGAAACATTAGTATCATAACAATTATTATGGCATATTGATGATATGATATTCACCAAAGAATGAAAAACTATATTCACAATCATAATCACAACGCTGCAAATTACTGAGTTGTATATATTCTATCAGACCTTTAAAAAACAATATTTAAGAGGTAATGCTGTAAAGGAAACTTTCCATTTTACCACGTCTTAATATGTGAACTGTCACAGAAGTTTCATGACAAGGCTGTGAAGGATTAAACTAAATTTTGGAGACGATGCTGAGTTTTAGAGTAAAAAACATCTCTCTTATTGAATGGCATTTCTTATGCATAGGCATAAACACATGGGGTTAATGTTTCTCAACTCTCTCCAGCAATGCATTTCCCAAACTAGTGAGGAATGACGACACTGTTTGACTCCATTGTTTGCTCAGCTGTGATGCTACTCTGCTACATGTGCTGCAGCTTCAGCAGTCAGGGCTGCTCCGCAGGACAAACTATGTGATGATGCATTATCTAAATTACTCCAAGCATCTCTTTTTACTGTTCTGTTAAAAGGTTTTGATGGTATCCAACAGTATGTAAGCAATAACGATACATCTCTGATTGGACAATATCTGCCAACTGATAGGTTGGTTGGGCTCTGTGTACAATTTTACCTGGTTCTAAATAATGTAAATATGTTGGTTTGGAGAGTATGAATAACTGTTGGATGGTGTAAAACAGGGATCATTATTATTCAGCCAAATACTGTGGACCTGTGGCAGCATTGCATTCTGGGTTTTTGAGGCTCCTGTCGATTAAAAAACTGGCTTTTGTTCAACTTCAGTGAATGATTTCTCTGTATGAAGGCTGGAGTCGAGTTTAAAATTAACTCTGTTTTTATGCTGAAATGCTGACATCATCTTTCAGCATTTGACCTTTGATGAGGATGAAACAGTTTCTTGTAAACATTATATTTGGCCTGTTATGCACATAATGAGATGCATATGCTTCAAAAAGTAAAGCGTATGGAGCCGTCTCTGGAAGTAAAGCCTACACAAAGGTGCATGCTCTCTAAAGTAAGTATGAAAAGAAACTTGCTTGCAATTATTATATCACTTACAAGTGACTTAAAGCCTTAAGCTACCAAAAATTTTGATATGAGTAAGTCCAAATTGCACATGGTCTAATAATATCTGTTGACCTTTACAGTCTGAAATAAGCCTGTTGCCAACCTACCTGCCTCTCTGCTGGCCTGTTAGTGGGAATATGACGGAACACTTGATCTACGAAGGTGTGGTCCAGTACTAAGATGGATAAGGTTTCCTATTCATCCCACTGTCCTATGACCTACTTCATGGACTTCAACAGGACTCTCCCCTTCAACTTTAATCAGCAGCATTAGTACTAAAAAAAAAAACCCAGAGTGTTAAAGTACATCTTAACATAAGTTTGTTCAGTAAAGGCATAATAACCTGTCACTGGTTGTAGTTTTTGATCAGCACCTTCAATACAAAAGGTTCACTTCTTTTCATCTGACTAAGCCATTGTTCCTCCTGCCATTGTTAACCAAACACTGGTGTGATTATTCTGTTTTTTTTCCCCCACATGGTCCTATGCAAAAACAAAACAAAAAGTCAAATTTCTAAATATTAAAAAAAGTTCTGACCGATTTCAGCAGGGCTGCCCACTGCAGGCCAGTCCAGTAACTGGTGTGTAGGTGTGTGTGTGTGTGTGTGTGGTCCAAGATTAAACAGTTATGATGCTGGGCTTCAGGCCTACTAGTGCCATGGCTGAAAGGTTTTATGGCTCAGGCCAAAGGGAGTGTAAAGTCATTTAATATGCGCCATCAACTGAGAGCAAAGACAACAGCTTCCTCTAAAAACAGAAGACAAACAGTCTGATATGCACATGACACAGCGTCTACACAGAGTCCTAATTCTTAACTTGCTTACAGCTAAAATCAACTTAATTATTTATTTTTTATTGTGCAATTTATTGAACTAAATCCTTTTGGTCCTAACTTAAGTCAAGTCAGTCATCTGGTTTGTGACTAAATGCATCCAAAAATCAATTAATTTACCAAAGCAACAATGCTCCAGAGTACAGCTTGAGTCAAATCCATGGTTTAAACATCTCTGGATTGTAGCTTGTATTTCATACGCATTTCTTCATGCATCGTGTAAAATAACTGTACGGCTTAAAAGAGCGCAGAAGTCCACAGAAGACTGTTTGGTTACGCTTCTCCACAAAAGTTATTCCAACAATGAAATCAAACCATTAACAATGAATTATTTTGCTGCACGCATCTAGATCTAGTCACACTGTGTTGAAAACAAGCAGATGTAAGATTTTACAGCTACTTTCCCCGAGGCAAAAAGAAATCAAGCTGCCGTTAAATTTTGGGAGCTGCTGGCACCGAGACGGCAGCTGTCAGGGTGGAAAAGCAAGCCGGGACATCTCTGAAGTGACCAGCTCTGCTCCATAGCCATTTTAGGCCAGATATAGTCCACCAACTGTGAAAATAAGCATGCACACACCCAGGGTCCAACAGGGGAAGAGGCTCATCAGTGTAACAAGGGCCACACACACACACACACACACACACAAACAGAGCACAAACCGCCACCCACATCAGTAAAACCAGCAAAAAACAAGACAACTGCTTCTCTCCAGGTCTGCGCACACATCGCAAGCAAACGGGAGCAGGTGCGTGTGTGTGTGTGTGCACGCACGTGTGTGTGTGTGTGTGTGTGTGTGTGTGTAAATCTAACAGGGTGTGTTTGAATCAACAGGCCTGTCATCTGACTCTGCATAGATTTGTCTTCATATCCAAACACAGTATTGCAGAGGCAGGAAGTGGCTGAGCTGAGATGATTCATGACTATGGCGAGTCTCACAGCAACAGCCAACTATTTGTTACTGATAAATCAGAGCATCATTATTCTCTTTGTTTGGGTTATAAAATGTCAGGAGTTGCTTCAAGAATTCAAAAACACAGAGATGTGTCAGAAATTACTGTCAGAAATTACAAAAACAGTAGAAGTTCAAATTTGGGGAACTGGAATCAGAAACTCTTTTGCATTTTTTGAGGCAGAAATCATTTATAGCTTCACACCAATACAATCCAAGTGAATGAAATGTATCAGTTAAAAAAAAATGCATTTAATTTGAAAAAGAAAACAATACTATGCCCTTCAGGAAACAGTTTCTAAGTCATCCTTGTTTGAGCAAGATAACAAGGAAAGACGTGTTTTCAAAGTTACAAAATTGACGATATTGATCTCCAATATCACGTTAATTTGTTAATTTATCTTTACCTTGTGAGCCACATGATAGACACCCATCTGACTCCTTGTTTAAGCGCTTTAAGCATCCAAAACTTCCCCTTTCTTTTTGTGATTATTAATGTTTTATCAATGTAAATAGAATATTTTAAGAAAAACAAGACATTTGAAGAGGTCACTGTGGGCTTAATATCTTTTTGATATTACAAAGATTACACATTGACTTAAAAGCAAAACTGTGTGTGATTCCATGTGAATACACACATATGTGGAAGACTAGAAGCCTTCTACCATGTTTGCTTCCTGGAGATCAATATAAAATTCTGTTTGTATTCACATTACTGCTGTTGGTTGCAACACACTGCAGGGGGTAAGAGGTGAAGCTGTATCTTCTGTGGTTTGTGTGGACAGAGCCTTTAAGCAGAAAGCCGGGCTGACTGCAGAGCTGAAATGGTAAATTAGTCGATTTACAGATGAAAAGAATGGCAATGGACAATTTGAATTGTTTACTAGTACCTCAGTTTAGGAACAAAGTCGAACATTTTCTGGTTTAGCGTCTCAAATAAGTTCTTTAAGGTTATTTATCGAGGAAAAAAGTAATATTTTCTGCACCAGCTTCTTAAATATTGAAGGACTTGATGTTTTTCTCTAACACTGTAAATTTGGGTTTAAGACTCCTGGTTAGACCAAACAAGCAATTTCAACATGTAATCCTAAATTTCCTCAAACTTTTCTTTGAATCCTAACAGTAATGGGAAAAATAGAGTTGGTTTTTCCCAGTACTTCTTAATAATTCAGCTCTCCCAAACGAATAGCAGTCAATACTTATTTTTACAATGAATTGGCTGTGCTTATTATTTCTTAATCTCTGTGGTATCACTGTGTAAAATTCCTGCTTCAGTCCATTTCCACTGAGCCCCTGCTACGTTTATGACCCGTTTTATCACTAAAACATTCCCCCTGGAAGCAGTTTATAGTCATTCTGTGGTACTTTTTAAAGCCTGATGATAGTATTGTGTAGTTTTTTCCTCGCAAACGAAACACGCAAATCTTAGAAATTAAGAACTTAAAGGGCGAGCAGACAAATCAAACACTGGATCTGTGGTAATCAGGGCCTGTTTCGGCTGCAGCAACGTTATCCTGTTTCAGTTTGAATTTCAGCGACCTAAAGCCTGTGTTTAGGCACATTTTAGCAGCGTGCTGCAGGCTACGGCAACATGGATCAAGAGTCGAGCTGCATTAATAATTCAACAATATTCCACATGCACAAAAGGCTACCAAAGGCTAACTTACTGTGAGGAACCGGGCGAGTATAAAGAGTTGTGCGACCTACAGAATGAAAAAAGAGGGTGTTGGAGAAAGGCAGGACAATGGGAGACTCCCAGGCCCCACCGGTCGCGTCTTGATGCCAAATGATCCCAACGCTCGCTCGCTTTCTTTCCCTTTTCCTTTTCCAAACGGGACGCCCTCGCAGTTAAATCAATGGACGTACTCAAATTCCCACCAGTCCTTCGCCGAGGAGAAAACTCAAACCCTCCGGCCTGCAATCAAACTGGACGCGCTCTTTCCTTCCAGGCGCATCACTCT